>JAXBDA010000559.1:0-79788 GCA_036023075.1 Gaultheria prostrata
AGGAGGATCTTATAAGGGCTCCCTTACATAAGCCTTATGTAAGCGATTTGTCGTTTGAGATTGAATTTCAATGATCCGAGACAATCCGAACTGTTAGATGTGTTTAAAACATGTTTTTAAGGTCCAACGCGAGGATTTGTAAAAAAAAAATACCCGGTAGGGCTTGATCCAATCAGTTTTTGAAAAAACGCTATGTATAACGTTTTTATCGAAAAATGCTTGGATCAAGCCCTTTCGGGTATTTTTTGTTTACGAATCCTCGCGGTAGACCTTAAAAACACATTTTAAACGCATCTAACGGTTCGGATTGTCGAAATTCAATCTCGAACGAAAAATTCCTTACATAAGCTATGTAAGGGAGCCCATATAGGATCTTCTTACAGTGCACTTCCAGTCCGGACGTCCGGAATCCGGACCACTGTGTTTTCGTCACTTTCCGGACCAAATCTCGACTATCTAAACCGTTAGATGTGTTTAAAACGTGTTTTTAAAGTCCAACGCGAGGATTTGTATAAAAAAAAACACACTCGGAAGGGGTTGATCGGAGCAGTTTTTCTATAAGGAGAGCTTTTTAGCAAAAATTGCTCCGATCAACCCCTTCCGAGTGTGTTTTTTTTATACAAATTCTCGCGTTGGACCTTAAAAACACGTTTTAAACACATCTAACGGTTCAGAGCGTTGAGATTTGATCCAGAACCATGAGGTCCGGATTTTATTCCAGTCCGGACTGGAAGTGCACTGTTTTCATACATATATATATATATATGGCAGGAAATGTACAAAATGGAGGGAAGTTATTAGGGTTGCAACATTTTCCCTCCAAAACTTAGTGAGTCATCAAACATGTCATCCTATTTTTAAACATTTCATCCAGTATTAGACAGGTTAACGGCCATCCAACTCCACATCAGCGATTTCCGTTACCCATTTGATAGAAGTAGACGGTGGGGGGTAAATTGATTAACGGAGTGAAAGTTTGGGGGGTAATTTGAAGTTTCGTTAAGTTCAGGGGGTTTTGAGACATTGAGTGCAAAGTTCATGGGGTTTTTTGAAATTTCCCCCCAACAATATATCCCACAATATCTAGGATTATCTTTTAAAATCCAACTAAATCTAACTATTAATTAGACATAATCCAAGCATATTCAAGAATATCTCATCTTAATTAATGTTACCCATTAGTTAAGTGTCACCTCTCCTATTTTCCGGAAGCCCTTACTTGGGTTCCAAGCATCCAATATAAAGATGCCACCTCGCCTATTTCGGATAACCTTTTTGCTTGGGCCCCAAGGTTAGTCGCCGCGTGCCGCATTCTCGTGTCTTGATGTTTTTGGCAGGGTTGAAATAACATCTTATAATGTTCTAAAAAATATTGACATATACCAAAAATTACGCTATTTTATTTTATAGGCTTTAGTTGACACAAAAATATATTTCATAATCCTAACGATCAGCGGGTCACCAAAAGTTGACTCTATTTTATAATTCTTTTTATCATTTTATTGTCTATTAAATTTGGGGTGTTACATGATAGGCTAAAATGAGCTCAAGAAACACCAAAATTTGCAGTTTTGCCCACTGATATAGAAGTCTGCATACAATCTTACAAGTCCTTGTCACAAGCTATTAAAATATATTTGCCATCTCCACCTTTGTAACTGATATTATAAGTTCCAGTCTCTGGGTTCAACCTTTTAGCCACTTCCTGCTGCAACTCTGCTAGTCTTGACGACATAGACAATCTAAACTTGATGTAGTTGTTGGTATCCAATTGTTCCACCTTTACGGTGATCATATTAGCATCTGAATAAACTACTTGACCCAGTTTGGAAGGCAGATAAAAACTAAGTTTTGGGATTCGTTCTGTATCAGGGAAAGGAGACACGAAAATATATTTTAGTTTTGCCTAGTGATATAGAAGTTTGCATACAATCTTGCAAGTCCTTGTCACAAGCTATTAAAATATATTTGCCATCTCCACCTTTGTAACTGATATTATAAGTTCCAGCATCTAGGTTCAATCTCTTAGCCACTTCCTGCTGCAACTCTGCTAGTCCTGACGACATAGACAGTCCAAACTTGATGTAGCTATTGGTATCGAATACTTTCACCTTTTCGGTGATCATATTAGCATATGAATAAACTACTTGACCCAAATTGGAAACACCAAAATATATTTTAGCTTTGCCATGTGATATAGAAGTCTGCATACAATCTTGCAAGTCCTTGTCACAAGCTATTAAAATATATTTGCCATCTCCACCTTTGTAACTGATATTATAAGTTCCAGCGTCTAGGTCAACCTCTTAGCCATTTCCTGTTGCAACTCTGCTAGTCCTGATAACATAGACAGTCCAAACTTGATGTAGCTATTGGTATCGAATACTTTCACCTTTACGGTGATCATATTAGCATCTGAATAAACTACTTGACCCAGATTGGAAACACCTAAATATATTTTAGTTTTGCCCAGTGATATAGAAGTCTGCATACAATCTTGCAAGTCCTTGTCACAACCTATTAAAATATCTTCGTCATCTCCACCTTTGGAGCTGATATTATAAGTTCCAGCCTCTAGGTTCAACCTCTTAGCCACTTCCTGCTGCAACTCTGCTAGTCCTGATGACATAGACAGTCCAAACTTGATGTAGCTATTAGTATCGAATATTTTCACCTTTATGGTGATCATATTAGCTTCTTGGAACGCTGTCTCATGTGACGTTATGTGAGCAACGCTAGCTGAGGCTTGATTCGAAGGCAGAGAAGAACTAAGTAGTGGGATTTGTTCTGTATCAGGGAAAAGCGAATCCGCAGAGGCATCCTCTGGGTTACTGGAACTCTTCAGTTCCAACAACGTTATGGCTACCTCCCTCTCTGTATCCTCCATGAAAAAACCTTTGAATTCTTCTTCTTTTTCTTCTTCTAACGGCCTCTTGGGAGAAATTAACCCTCACAGTCAACTAGTGGCTACCTCCCTTCCTTCCTACGTGCCCTTTATATATGTAATTCAAGGGTGACCCATTAAAGAAAGAACTAGGAGAGTTATCTTCTTTGTATTAATGCATTGAGCACGAGATTAACATGCACGCCCAATATATGTACATGGCATAACAGGTAGCATGTGGAATTAAAATCATAAACGCAATTTATATCTAGCATAAGATAATGGTAGCATGTTACAGTAACATTAAAGAAAAATTTATAGTATCATGATGGTAATATCAACAAGTACATAAACCGAGACCTAGATATGAGCAATAAATTTCAAAAAAGTACTCAAACTCTGCGACAACAGTTAAAGAAACAACTATTGTTACGACAATGGCGGATCTTGAAAATGAGTTATGATGATAGTCTCATACTCATTACTCATAAAACCTGTTGAAGCACTATGAACACCTAAAGAATAATGATATATTTAAAAATGGATAGCATGAAACTGCAAATGCAGTTGAGTTATGGTTCATCAAATTCCAATCTTTGCTTCACTTTTTGCAAAAGCAAGACGTTAAAAAAGAAAAATTCATTTTGTAGGTGTAGTAGTAAATTAAACTAAAACATAACTGAATTTGTATGTGTTTCTCCATAAAACCACCGCGGCGTACCGGGATTGTGAAACCTTCCGATTTGCGTTAAGGCCTGCGTGTCTTGATTCTAACTTATGAAAAAACCGATTGCGTTCGGCCTAAGGGCAAGACCGAAAGATGATTCGTGGTTTACCTACGTGCGAGAACTTAAAATTTTCTCAACCGTTTAAGACCAAGAGAAGAACAAAATAAATCGAATTCCATTAAATCAGATTAAATGAACTTATTAGTAGTACAAGGAAATGGAAATTAAACTAGACTAGGCTAGGAAAGATAATCATTTTGTTAAACGGATTGAGTGAAACGAAAATGATGAGGGTACTATCCTAGAAAGTAAAGATAAATTGAATTGATTGAGAAGGGATGGGCTTGTCGGCGTTGGAACCTTTCTAAGTCTTCAAATGGGGTTTTTATAGGTTCTGAAACGATGAGTGTTGGCATGTTTGGCCATTTGCATGAAATGACCATTAAAGCAACTCCCAAAGAAGATTTTGGCGGCTCATCTCTCCCGTTTGTAAATCAGAGTGACCTTCTGCCAAGCAAGACTCATAATGGTAAGCTTTCCATCAAGAACCTCTGTACAAGTGTTAGGTTGAAGGGAATTTTCTGCAAATTTGGAACTATACTTTCTTACAAAGTGACTAAAGAACAAAGGAAGAACAAATGTTTTGGATTTGTCAATTTCATGTGGGATGAAGAAGCTAGGAATGCAATGGAGGCCTTCAATGGTGTAAAATTAGGAGCAAAGAAGCTGTTTGTTAAAATGACCCATTAAGAAAGCCAAAAGAGAAGAGCTTCTGAAATGTGAGTGCATAGAGACAATCAGTTCTCCTATTGAAAATTCAGAGGTTTCAGATACATGTGTGACGAATCTTGATGCATCTACAAATGATAGGAAACTAGAACATCATTTGGTAGTTTATAGAAAGGTAATTTCTACAAGTGCGAGGTACTATAACCAGGTATAATGCTGGGATAAGAAAAGATTTTGGCCAACAAGTGACTGATGCCAACAAGTTCAAAGTCATCTCTCCCATATCGGACAAGTTCAAAATGGAGTATTTGATAAAGGTTAAGGAGATTTATATTCAGACAATTTTGGTTTCCTTAGCTGATGTGTCTATCAATGTATGCATCAACTGGCATCAAGAGACATTAAGTACTTGCATCCATAAAATTTGGGATCCTGGTGGATTTTCTTCCAATTGTCTATCCAGTCAATTTTGCTTTATGGTTATGAGTTCTTCAATATCCACTATTACAGCCTCGCTGCACCAATATCTGTCCAGATGGGGTCACATTTTTTCTGTTTCTTTTGGAGGACATTTATAGGTGTATTCCTTGCCAAGTGGTTGGTATGCAGATCTCATCCGGGGCTAGTCTCTAGCTTTAAGCTGAACTATTCCTTTATTCACAAGAAATGAGTACTTTTCCTCAAGGAAAAATAGGTGGGGAATGATAAGAATGCATATGACAATGGGGCAACGGGATATGTATTGTTGAGATGGCCAAAGGTGTTTGGAAAATAATGAGCAAGATGGGATAATGAGGTGAAGCAATCTTATTCTAATTCAGTTCCATTGACACAAGCGTTGGTCCAGTGATTGCATTGGCAACTTCTTTTTAGCAACCTTGAGGACAAGGTTTTTTTAAGGGGGGTGGAATGATACGCAACCTAAATGATCATGGGATCGAGTTGGAGTTGGCTCTAGGAGATGCGTCAGCCTTAGCGGAATGCAAGGGGATCAGTTAAGATGCAGCTGAAGCCCACTTGAGAATTAGTTAGGAATAAGCGGGAAAGTTAGCTGAATTGTGTGTACAAAAGGAGTGGTAAAGGAATTGTTTTTTCATTGATTTTGTGATGTAAAGAAAGTGGACGAGAGTTCCATTAGTGAGAGTACTGTGTCATTGTGTAATAAAGATTTTCTTCTTCTACAAATTTCCTTAGTTTTTTTTCCCACATTTCTATTCCCCTTCCTATCAGCTTTATTGTACTTGACATCAAGAAGATTTTCCATGCACAAAGCTTAGCAGCTCCGGCAGGCGGCAACGTCGAAAACAAGTACGTATCTCGGTTCTCTCTCTCTAGTAATCTCTGTTTGCTTGTCCAGTTCTCTTTCCTCAAAACCGTAAGTGGCAGACGTGGCAAGAGTTCCCGACTGCAGTCACTCTCCAGCTCTCTATTGATACCATTCCTCACTTGAACAATACTAGAATCGTGGATCAGGTTCAAATCAAAGCTTAAAAATGACATTTAAACATTGAAACTCACTTAAAAAAATGTTAGCTGTGGAGCTGAAAGAGCGCCATGCGGCTGCAATGGAGACTGTAAATGCTCTCGCACGAGCGTCTTCTTCTTCTTGACACAGATGGTTCAGTTTTAAACTTCTTCTTCTCGATCTCCAATGTTGTTGGCTTTGTTGTTTTTCTTGCTTTCCTTTTGTGTTCTCTGTTATGGCTGATTGCATGTGTTGCTTTCCACCTATGTTAGGGTTTTGATAAGGTTTTTTCTCCATAATTTCTTGATACAATTAGTGGTTTTTCTTTTTAAGATTATTTTGTGTGATAATTTGCGTTGCTTATATGAATGAGCAGTTTTGTGCTAAATTAGGGCTTTTAACATTTTAGAGATTTACCAGATAAATTAATTTGGAGCTTTTTCTCAAAAATTAAATTAAACTTAATTAATGACAATGCGATGTATTTTCTTCATTGTATTACGATAATTTCACTTCACACGGATATGTGCTTATTGTCTGTATAAACTGAATCAGGGTTTCTTCACTGTATTACATGAATTTCACTTGTCTGTGTAACTGTCGTGTGCTTATTAGTGTCTCCATAGTTTTCACATATGGATGTCTCTCGTGTGTATGATGTGGTTATACAGTACCAAAACATATGTTGCATTGTGATTGCCTCTTAATACTAAGAGGAGAATAGTTGAAAATGAACTAGATGTACTAGATATGTTTTTATGTCATGGGTAGGACTGAAACAGCTAATGTGTTTTGGATGTTGAGTTTGCTAATGCCATTAGAGTTGAAGCTAATGATGGTGTAGAGGGTACTGAGGGTATTGAAGTGAGTGATGGTGGCAGGGTGGATGAGAGTGTTGAGGGAGGGGATAAGGGAAAATTTCAAAAAACCTCCCAAACTTTAACCCAAATATCAAATATGCTCCCAAACTCAATGAAACTTCACCCGTACTCCCAAACTTTGCTTCCGTTATTCTGTTACCTCACTAATGGGAAATGATGACTTGGAGGTTAACGGAGCTAAAAAAAACCGTTAGTGGGGATACTCTTTAATCTCACTCTTTCACCTTCCACTAACAAAGGGACATTATGTCCAAACTGTTCCACTCACTCTTTCATCTCTCACAGGAACCTTTCCTTCCAAGGGGATTGTGCATCTTCTTCATCAAAGCCGGCGCCGAAAACTACCCATTCCAGCCCCTCCTCATTATAATACAATACCGCTAAAACGAATATGGCTTTCTCCTCAATTGTGCAATATCACGCTCTGATCTGCTCTTATTAAACAGAGGCCTCGCCATTCTCATATACCTTTTGAAGACTTGACTGAAATTGAACTTCAACTTCTTCCTCTGTTTCTCTGATCTCGTCGATGTAATAATCGGTTGTTCGACAGATTGGAATACCGAATAAATATAACGATTTGGGGCTGGGTTTGGGTTTCTGTTTGGGTCGGGTTTTTCTTGAATTGGGTTGTGGATCTTTACCCCCCAAAAGCCTCAAACCCTAACCCTATAAACAGAGCAAATCCCATGTTTCTAATTCACTGCTCCACAAAACCAAACACTAATAAAGCAAATGCAACAGAGAGCAAAAATTCACCTTTTGACAAACCCAATTCCAATCTCAAAGAACCAAGAAAACCCATGTTCGATTTGGGGTGAAAGAGCTCATGGGACAATATTGAAATAGGGTCTCCTGTTGTGGAAAGGTACCTAGGTGACGAGAAAGAAAGGTGGTACATGTGGTACCATGGAAGGTCTGGAGGAAACCTAGGTTCAGATTCAATTGGCTTGGTAGTTTCAAGTAATTGGATTCACTGGGATTTGGTGATTTTGAGGATAATTTTTTGGAATTGGGATTAGAAAACCCAGAAAGCATTTCGATTCAAGAGAGGTGAGAGAGTGAAAAAAAATTTCCACTTAACGGTTTTTTTAACTCCGTTAACTTCCACATCATCATTTCCCGTTAGTGAAGTAAAGGATTCTAACGGTAGGAGTAGGATTGAGTAACAGAAGCAAAGTTTGGGAGTACGCGTAAAGTTTCAAATTGGGAGTATATTTGATATTTTGGTCAAAGTTTGGGAGGTTTTTTAAAATTTTCCCAGGGGATAATGTAGAGGAACTTGAATCCTGGGTTACTGAGGACGAGGCTGATTTATTGGATGATGTTTTTGGTTTCATTGATCAGGATAGGGAGTGGAATGAAGATGGAGAACATGGAGGCAGCTTGTCTCATGATGAAGTTAGTCTAGATGGTGCAGAACTCCTAAGTGATGATAATGCACTTAGTGACTGCCAATCAGATGATATTGCGGGTAAATACCATAGCGGGGGTGATTGAGATCCTAAAGGCACCTGCCGATAAAAAAAAAAAAAAGATCCTAAAGGCACCTACTTCGATTCAAGTTACTTTGGCCAACAGCTGCTGTACAGAAAGAAAGGGAAAGTAATCCTAGAGAATCAAATGATATTTACCCATGTGGATAGCTTTAGGGCATCTTTGAGAGGAAGTGGCATCTTTGGGCAGGGCAAACGCAACACACATGAGGCAGAAGAAATGGGAATTCAGTACTTGTTGGAGGAAGGGCCAGTTTAGTAGAGAGGACTAGAGGCACTTCAACAATTAGAGGGAGAGCAAGAGTATCTATTCTAATATATAAAGGGAGAGCACCAGTTTGGTATAACCCTTTTTTGAAGTCTGTCACAAAGTGATTTCCTCTTTTACCCCTAAACTAAATTATAATTGACCTTTTTCCGGACATGTAGTAACTGTAAGAGGGTAAACTCCACTCCAACTGCCATTCACAATACGTCTGCCACAAATTTCGCTTCACACGAAGAAAAACTGCCACTATGCAGTAACTCACAAAACGTGGTTGGTGATAGATTTCGGCTCCGTTGAGAGAGTTGCTGAAGTCGAAGGGCATTGAAGCTTTGTTTCCTATTCAGGCTATGACGTTTGATGATGTTCTTGATGGGTCTGATTTGGTGGGTCGGCAAATAACCAATGCTTCCTCTCTCTCTCTCTCTCTTTTGGGGGAACTGCTCTCTCTCTCTTCTGTTTGAGATAAGAGTAATCTACATCCAATTGCACAAAAAACCAAGAAAGCATAGGCCGAAGGTACTCTATTTTTTATTCATTGCTTTGTTCAATTCCCCTATTTGGTTGCATGCATTTGTATCTTAAAATATATCTGTGCTCTGAAAAAGGGGAAAAAGACCAAAAAAATATTTGTTATTTTTCCATGTTTTCTTTTCTGTTTATACTTCAAAGTCTCATACAATTACAAAATGGGGAAAAATTGACCTAAAAAAAGGAAAAAAATGATTTCCACACCCTAAATTAATATTTACGTTCCCCTTTTGGTCTTTCAATAAAAATTATACGTGTAAACAAGTGTAAAAGAGTAAATGGGAAATGAATTCTGGTGGTGAGTTTCTGTTACAGTCCTTTCACATGTTTGATTTACAAACAGAAACTAAAGGATATTACGCGAGGCATAATTAGTGAAGCAATTGGGAGTTCTTTTACTATTTTGATCATTTGCTTTATATGAATCCACATCGAATTAAAAAGTCCATGGACAATACAATGGACACAAGATTAAATGACAAGTCGGATACTTTTATTCATACTATTTTGTCAAAGTTCGACTTGCACACGTATTACGTGTGCCCCGGCCTCTAGTGATAAGGAATAATAGAGTAATGATTCCAATAGTTTATGTTTGTTCATTATTTACAATTCAGTAGTTTGTTGCACTCATGAGAATACATGCATACTCCGAATGTTGAAACTAGAGTGTTAGAGAGAGAGAGAGAGAGAGACTTCAGACTGAACGTCATCGACATAGACAGGGAAGATGAACTTTGTGCTCTAGGGGTTGTGGTTTATGAGTATGAGTTGAAGATTGGTTTGGGAAAATTTGTCTCTTTTCCATCACAAGCTCTACCAGCTCCTCCTTTGGGACACATGGCCATCAGGAGCAAGGAGGTCTCTCGTATTTTGCACTTAAAACAATGCGTTTTGTGGTACACTAATTTTACGAATATATCTTGTCTTTCTTGTTATTGGGGGCTCAGAATTAGTTTTCCAATTTGAAACAGTTCCACTAGACACTTTCATTTGTAGTTTCAAAGGCAACTGGAATGTATTCTTCTTCTTGAGATTCATGGTTCACTTGCTCTTATATGGTGTTTTGATTGGTAGGGTACCAACACTGTTATCTGGTCTGGTCCATCTGGCCCACCAGTTACTTCAGTCCCAAATTATGAGCTGGTAGTTAATTGATGCTCTTTCTTCATTGCTTTTAGTATTGCTGACCAATGGTTTGTATTCTTGATGTTCTGTGGATCTTCTCGACCATTTTCTTTTCGCATCTGGTTATTATATTACGGTTGTATATAAACGTAGAAGCACCCATGTGTGTGCAGCCTAACTACAAGAACACACATAAGAGAAAGGCAAACCCAATAGCCGTAGATATTATAGGCTCTGAAGTCTGTAGCTTAGAAAATTCATAGACAACCAGAGTAAGGGCTTCCCGTCCATCAGCTGACTATACAGCAGAGCTATAACATGCTCTTTGTATGCTGACTGGATCTTGCTCTGTGGGTCGTGGTGGTGTTAAATCTGCCTCTTGCTTAGCTGGAAAGACGATGTAAACGTAATGGGTTATTCCTCATTGGTGGTAGACTAATGATGGTTTCCCGGTTGCTTGATTTGGAGGAGGCTGAAAAGCAGAGGGGGTATGAACTAGATGATGACTTCAAATATCGCGAAGCCAGTCAATTTCAGGTCAATACTCAAGTGGATGAAAAGAATCAAATGTCGAAGCGGAGCCAGTGGATTGTCAGGATCGAGTTATGGGAAGGATGAGATGCACCCACAAGGCAAAGGGTCTACATTTGGCCTCAACAATATCCCTCAACCAGGAGTAAAAGCAAGGGCGACTGCAATGTATAAGGTGGGGTGTCAAGTGAACCCATTCAAAAGAAAATTTGCAAAAATTACTAAATATAATTTTTATTTTTATTTTTGGACCAACCACTACATGACACCACTACAAAAAAAAACTCTTGAACCCATACATATACAAGCCAAATATTTTCTTGTACGTGATTCCTGAACCAAAAAGGAAACATAGTAGCCTAAAAAGTTACTCCTACTTTAAAAGCTATGGGAAAGCTTTTCAACTCTTGCCCCAAGACACTAAAAGGTGATCACCTTTTCAGCTCCCCCTCCAACACTTTACCAAATTAGAACCTCACTGGATTGAAAAACGAGAGGGAGAAGATCGGAGGAAACGATTTTCTCAAATCGGTGCTTCCAAGTTTCTAAAAGCAATTTATTCAAGCAAATCCCACTCAATTCTTTTACAACATTAAGGATGGGAGGAGTATAGAATGATAAAGTAAGGTAATTCCTTCTTATTTTTAGTTTTCATTTGAGGGTTTAAGGTCACTAAAAGAGCATTTTCAGCGATGAAAATTGTAAAGAATCGGCTAAGGAATCGAATGGGTGATCAATTGATGAATGATTGTTTGGTTACTTACATTGAATCCGACATATTTAGGAGCATTGACAATGAGCTTATTATGCAAAGATTTCAAAACATGAAAACTCGTCGGGGCAGTTGCAAAAATTCATGTACTTGCTTTTTGTTGAACGGTTGTAATTGAAAGTACTCTTTTGGTTAAAACTTTAATAAGTGTAGATTCATTTGCTCATGTAATAAATTATGCTAATTGCGGTCACAATTTTTTTTTGAATAACACCACTAATCAAATTTTCTGAAATCGCCGCTAACTAAAAGCCTTTGCAAGTAGAGGGAATATTGATCCTGTTTTGCCGGCCTATAAGTGGGCCAGAGGGGATGATGAAAGTGATGGTGAACAGAGAAGTCCAAGTGGATTAAGTTACTGTCTTCTCAGAGTGAGAAGTCTTGTGATGGCCCCGGTAAGGCTGATGAGATGGAGCTCACAACTGATACAAGCAACATGAGGTACTGCCTGTCTAGCATGGAAGCTGATACGGATACAGAAATCGATTCGAATACGGATATGGGATACAGAAAATCCTAAAAATGGATACGGCGGGGGATACGGCAAAATAAATAAATAAATAAATAATTATATATGAAAATATATCATATATATATGCAGAAACAATTTTTATGTATAGATAAATACACTTTTTTTTGTCTATGGGTAACTGATTGATCCAAAAAATCCGCTCAATTGGATATGGGTAACTGATCAATCCAAAACTCCAAGTTTTCATTCATGACCGTCATGAATGAAAATTTGGAGTTAGTTTTGGATCGACTGGTTACCAATATCCAATTAACCGGATATTTTGAGTGGCCCTAGAAAAAAATATTTTGAAATTATTTAACGGTTCTGATTATTTGTATGAGACCCAAAAGTGGGCCCAAAATACCGTTGTACATTTTCTGTACATTCTGTCCTCTTTGCTCATAGACTATTAACCTGAGTTATAAGTACTACTCCCTTCGTCCCCTTTTAAGTGTGTTACCCCGTAATTCCAACTTATTTTCTCTCACATTAACTTTTACATCTACTTTCCACTACTTACCCTTATCAATATAATAATACCCACTAACTTTTCAAAAAGGAATCTACTTTTAAGGGCAAAATAGGAAATGTACCTACTAACCTTTCAAAACACACACTTATTAAGGGACAACCCAAAATGGAAATGTCTACACTATAAAAGGGACAGAAGGAGTAATAATTTTTTAGCTACATGGTTAGACTGCATTAAATTGATGCTGAAATTTTACTAACGGCCAGCAAGCTCATGCTTACTAAGTGAGTCCCCCTTCTAAATTGTACTCTCTCCGTCCAGATTTGTTAATAAATTTTGAAAGTGCATGTCACTTTTCAAATAATTATATCTTGTAATTTATAATGTTTTATGTAATTTTAAAAATATTGTCTTATAGAAATAATAGAGATCTATCAAATAAAATCCATATTGGACAAAAAATTTATTACCAATTTGAAGATATCACTAGTTTTTATCCAGTTACACGAGGGACAAACAAATCCGGACAGAGAAAGTAAGTAGAGTTTAGTATTGTACCTTGTTTGGGTCCAAATTAGTAGTAATAAGGACAAAAGAATAAAGGTCTTGAGGGCAAAAAAGTCCACCTCGGCAGCCCTATCTTAAGTAATGTCATTTCCGAAAAATGAAATTGATGGGATATTGATAAGTTCCTTATTTCTATTGAAAATAAGAACGGTTCAATTTTTTAAACTTCCATGATTTTCAAGACAAATTAAACACTTACCGATATCCGATTAACTGGATATTTGCGAGAATGATTTACAAAGTATATTTTACAAAATATACGGTTTGAATAAATAAGTGGGTCCCACGTTCCCTCTTTAAAGCTTTTTGGTGTGTGTCCACGGTTTATCCATAAAATCACCACTTTCGTAAAATCACATTTTGTTTTCATTAGATAAAAACGAATTACCGATACTCCTAAAATCCAATTTTGATAAAAGGTTAGAAGGATTTAATAAAATAATAAAATCACTGTGTAACTTTTAGCAAATAAGGAATTTATGCATAAAATCACCACTTTGGTAAAATCACATTTTGTTTTCATTAGATAAAAACGAATTACCGATACTCCTAAAAGCCAATTTTGATAAATGGTTAGAAGGATTTAATAAAATGATAAAATCACTGTGTAACTTTTAGCAAATAAGGAAAAACTGTGATAAAATCAATTCTAAAATTAGTCACTGGACTTTTGTTAAAGTTTGAAAGTGTGAAAAATATACATAAATGTGTAAAATTGTATTATAGAAAAGTAAAAAAAAATACTCTATATATTGGAGTATGTTTTTTTTTTTGGTCCTTTTTCTTACTATCTTATTATGAATCCAGTGGAACTTTTTGATTTACTTTTATTGGTTAAAAATCAAAATACATCTGAATCGTCCAAAACACAATTAAACGGCCGAGGGATGCACGGTACAGTGCACAACATCCACCTCGTTTCTCTTTTTTTCAAATGGAAAACCATGTCTGATTAGTGAGTATTACCCAATCCTCTACATCGCAACCCACGGCCCTGAGCCCTACACCCACTGCCGATGTTCTGCTTCCTCATTCCCCTTATCCGCTTCCCAATCTTCCCAAAATCACAGCTCTCCTCAGATAGAGAGACAGAGAGAGCTTGCTCGGTTGCTCAACAATGGTGTCCACTCCCATGTCAATAACCCTAACTTCCCCCTCTTCTTCCACTCCCCTCCGTCGCTCACCACCACCACCGCCGCTACCCACAATCTCCTTCACCCGAAGTATCTTCAGAACTTTTCCCCACCACCACCGCCACAGGATTACCCCAACTCTATCAATCAAAGCCCAAACCTTTGATTTCTCCAGTACTTTCTTCGAAAGGCGATTTGGAAGAGGAGACGACGACGACGAGGAAGACGACGAGGACGACCCAATCGGGTCGGTCCTTACGGGATTGGACGAGGAGGAAAAGGAGGAGATCCCGGCCCCACCGGGGCTCCGGAAATATGAAACCATGGCCATTTTGAGACCCGACATGTCTGAAGACGAACGTCTCTCTCTTACCCAGAAGTACGAAGAGGTAAGCTCTGAGACCCGGTAGTTCACTATATCTCGTGTCTTTCCTTTCTAATTGTCTATCTGAGAGTTCTCAGTGCTAATTGAATGTCTTCATGCTTTACGAAATGCTATGCCATTAAATGATAGAGACATTGTTGAGAACTAAGTTGGATTTTTCCCGAGTGAACTGAAGGATGAAATGAAAAGTGTATTCTTGGAATGGGAGAAAAATTTATATTCTTGTGTTGAGTTTGGTTAAAGATTCTGTAGTTAAGGAGGGCTTGTTTTCTACGATGTTTAGGGCTGTTTTTTCAATTGATTTATTTTACCTTGAATTCAACTCATTCGGTAAGTTCTGAATAAATAACCATGTTACACATAGTGAGAGATTGATATCCCTCAAAGGCTCTCCATTTGGAGGACATGATTCTTGAAGGAATGGAGAATGTGGTGAATTTCTATGATTTATGTGTTTGATGGAAGGACTGGAATATGAATGTGATTCGTAATGACATATCGACCAAGAATAGCATTTTCGTTCCCTTGGTAATTCTAGATATCAGGTTCAATCCATGTAACGACTGTAATAGTACCCATGTATTATGAGTAATTGGGATATGAGTGGGAGAGGACTGGAGACAGATTTAATATTGGGTATTATATGCACAAAATGTCTGCCTTCAGAAAGTTTTATGCCCCCAATACCTTGAAATATCAAGGAACTAAAAAGACATTTCGTCGTCGTATTATGCCCCCAAATCAAAGCTGGAAGGTATTAGAGAGGGCAAGCATGGAGACCCGATCAATTTCCGAGTTCATTGCCTTGCTTTCTTGATTCAAAATTCAGAGCACTATTAATTCACAACATCAGGTTCAATCCATAACAAATAAAAAAGTTGCCTTTAATAGATTTTGTGAATAAATTCTTCATGAATAAGATTGTTTAATGGACTTAATTTTCAGGTATTTTATTAGGTATTTGATTCATTGGTAATCTTATTCGCGTTTCTATCCACGTAACGGGCACCTATTGTGCTATTAGTCTTAGAGGTTTAAAGTATTAGTTGACTACCTTGGTTGTACGTTAGCATCATATGGTAATTAGACTCTGGAGCAGCCATATGGTCCACAACTCCACCTTAAATTTCCCCTGAATACTCTAATGGACACAATGAGCCAAATGTGACTTTATGCAGAAATAGGAATTAATTGTAACCTGATGAACTTGGTCAAAAGCTTTTGGGAGGGCCAAGAGCTGTAAAAACTGAAACTTTTTGAGGATTCTGTTGATAAACCTTGCAAGCCATGGTTGTATCGCTACATGGAGTTGGAAGCTTTACAGGATGGATAAGGTTATCTCAATGTAATACTTGGTTCTCGTATCGCCACTGCTTATTTGAGCCATTTTTACTTGGTGCCCGTCATAAAGTCCATTTGAAGCATCTACAAGTTCCTATATAGGACTTATTGCGGAAATAAGAACGGACATGCTTGTTGGACTTGGGTACCGGAGGTCTTGTTTATGTATTTTATATTTCCTTGTTCATTGTGGCAACAAGTTGGCTCTAGGTTAGAGCATGGTTGAATGTGAGACACGAAGGTTCAATGTCAAATCTGATTTTCTAAATTTAAAATGCCAGAAGCCCAGAAGTTACAAGTTTTATGTTGATTCTACAATGGAAGTTAATTTATTAAGTTTCTTTGCATCCCATATAGAAGTGTACGTCTCCGACTTTTGGTTTGCAACCACCATTGCGTGAAATTTATCTTACTCCACTTTTGTTATTGGTCACTCATGAAGTCAAAATGCCATCATATTAGTCATTAAATGAATACGAGTACGATTGGCGTTGTGGGGTTGACATTCCACTTTTCCTGTACATATTACCCAATGATACTATTAGGAAAGTTAAGGGATCATGTGTTACTGTATATGTAATTTAAGAACTTGACTAATGCTTCTGTTAATCAATATAGGAGTATATATATTTTTGAACTGGTAAATCAATATGGTTACTTTGTACCAAAAAATGCTAGTCCATGACTCCATGATTGATAATGATATGTGGATTATGTTCGCAATGTGTGTTGTTGTGCTGCTTTTATGTAGAAAGGAAAGGCAACTCAAAAAGGTCCTACATCCGGCTACATACATCAAATAACTCTGCGAAATCGAGAAATTGGTCTGGAGTGGAATAACCTTCCTTTGCTTCCTTAAATATACAAACTATTAATGAAAACATGAATCAGCATAATGAGCATGTGAAAACCTTGGGTAATATCATGCTAACGAATTTCTATTGAAGTGTTGCCATCTTTTGTGTAAACCAGCGAAATGAGCATATGGAACCTCAAGTACTACTGGGTTTCAGGTAGTATCATGTTGCGAATTTGGAATATTGATTTTGGAGGTGTTAACAATGCTTTTTTTTTTTGGTTTGGGAGGTGCAGTTGCTTGTTGCCGGGGGTGGCATGTACGTGGAGGTGTTCAATAGAGGAGTTATCCCTCTTGCCTACGACATCAAGAAGAGAAACAAAGACGGAGTGATCAATACATACTTCGATGGTATCTACCTTCTCTTCACTTACTGCGCAAAACCCGCGTCCATGCCAGATCTCGAGGAAACACTGCGATTAGATGATGATGTCATACGATTCGCCAGTACTAAGAAATTGAAGAAACAGTACTGGGGGAAGGATAGAAAACCCAAAAGATCATATGAGAAGGTAGAGTCGTAGACCTCTTTCCGTACTCCCTGTTGTAAACTTGTTTGTATCAATTTTCTGGTATTAAGGAGACATGCTTCCCCTGTTACGAATATAAAGAAAAATTATATAATGTCCCTCGCACATTGCTCCGTAAGCCTTCGACACCACACACTTGGGTAGTTGGGTGTCAACCGAAGTTGTGTGGTGCCCGTATAAATATGCGGTGTCAAGGGCGTTGGAGCAATGCTCCAAAGACACCGTCAACTTTGTTGGAAACCGAGACGAGAGCAGCCTATTCTTCATATTCTAGTTCGATTGATATCGGTATCTAAGGTGAGTTTATAAGTTGCATTGCATCACGTCGGGATTATTTTGACTTTCGTCACAAAATGGCACATCGGCAACAAAAAACCACACCAATTGATACCACAAAACGGCATAACACCTTCAACACAACTATCCATTATTTACTTTTACAGTGTTTCCTGCATAACATCCGTGGCGGAAGGCCGTAAATTCTTGAATAGTGCCCCCTATGTAGCACTGACACTTCCAGAGGTTGCCGTGTCCTCGTATGGGACACGGGGACACTCGGAGACACATAGTGGATGTGTCCGTGTCTATTTTTTTAGAATTCCCGTATCCGGGTCCATATCCGTGTCCGTGCCCAAACCAAGCCCGGAGACACCTTAAAGTTTGAACTGATAAATAACAATCACAATGAAGTTTTAAAAAGCCAGAGAGGTTGCCAAGTAAAGAACTGATGCCAAAACTAGTGATATCACTGTAATCTTCATAGGCATCTTCCCATCATCACTTCTGAAGAAAACTGCTTCATACACAGGCCAACAGTTCACCACCCCAAACCCTGCCAACAAAATCTGCAAAAACAGATCTTCAAAACCCCCGTTAACCAATACCTGGACGATGCCTCGAACAACCGAGAATAAGTTTATCAGAGCTGCTGTTGTCAAGGGCAAGAACAGGGGCGAAGCAACCCCAAACTAAAAAATACCCTGATCATATCGCTTCCCCAGTTCATCGTCGACCACCTTGTTTGTCACGTTAAATCCGGATGTGGCTAAACCGATGGACTGGAGTATGTATTCGCCTAACCCGAATGCGAAGCTTGAGAGTCCCCTAATCATCCACATCCTTTGATTGTTCCACCACCGCCGGATCGTTCCTCCTGCTAAGCTGAATTCCAGAAAGTCTTGTGTATAGGTTCCAAGGGAAAGAAAAGCATATGTTAAAAACCAAGGGTCTGATACCTGCACACCAAATTTTTCTCAATTTACATCACGGGCGTTAGACTAGTATTAAAAGGATAGCAATGATAGACTAGTATTAAAAGGATAGCAATGATAGACATACAAATCCAGACATAGATATGTCTGCAAACATCTAATGCACGGCAGCACGTGAACCCTACAAAAACTTGGTTTTAGGTTCTAGGACAAAGGTTTGCCCTAGTAAAAAATTTTGGACTCCATGTTTTTATTCTTATCATTTCAAACTAAACAACAATTACTGCGCTAGTGATTTTGCACATGCAACTTGCTTTGTTCTTTTCCCAACTTAGAAAATTTATCTTCAAGATTTTTTACTGCTTCATCATTTGTGTTTTTTCGTCTTTAATAATTTTTATGCAAATTACTTACTATTTTTTTTATGTATATGGCATAACTCTATTAAAAAAAAAAATTAAAAAAAATTGTTAAAGTGTTTTAAAAATTAACTAAAGATGAAAAAATATGCAACCGTACTACTTTTATACCTTGAAAATTCATCTCAAAATTGACAACCAAACAAGACAAAGTCGGTTCAATTGTCAATCGGTCTCGATTGATCAAGGGATTCATAATAAGGTCAAACATTGATTTGGTGAGTGTGCATATTACTATCTCTTGTGTTCACATACCTTTGGGAAAATTGAGAAAGAGTTGAGAAGAGCAAGCTGGGGGAGAAAAGCGTAAATGGTTATTGGAATCGCCCAAATGGGCCAAAAGGCATAGTTTGTATAACAGAGGGCATGGAATAGGTTCAAGGACTTGAAGCCCAATATTATCGGGCTATGCTTATGCAAGCCCACTTGAAGAAGGCCCATGGCCCACCGCTTAGTTTGATTCAGCAAATCATTTAGAGTAATTGGTACATCTCCCAAAAATGCAGGCCTGTTTGGATGGCAGAAAATGGATCTCCAACCCTCACACTGCATACTGTAACCTGTGTATAAGTCCTCAACCAGTGATCCATACCTAAAGCCCACCTGATACAAATTTTAACCAACTGATTAATCTCCTTATCTAGGCATGTAAACTCAAATTTCTGAAAAAATACAGCCCTCTAGGATCATGGTCTAAGTCTTTGCTGGTCGGGGCTCGGACCGGATATCAGAAAGAGATGATTTTTGATCATGTAAGTTTCATCTTGACAAGAAATTAAGTAGATAAATAAGAAGATCCGATATGTATCACAAGCACAGAGCTTTAGCTTAGTTAGGTAGAGCACCTCATTTACATGCACAAAATCAAGCTTAATAGGGTTGCTCGAAGCCTCACTAGACCGATAGAAACTAGGCTAGCCCTTATGAAAGACCATGATTTGGAAATTAGCCCTGATCGACCCCGAGAAAGAATTAGCAGGATTCTCGTAAACTGGGCTGGAGTTCCACTTGAATAAGTAAAAAACTTGGGACTTACAATAATATAGTAGTAACTTTTCTTGATAACCAAGTGTCCGGGCTTCAGTAATGGTATATGTGGGAGGGCACTGTATTTTCCTGAGGGACTAGCGCGGGAAGCCCACGTTCCAATTAGGATAAGAAAATAAAAGCTTTTTTGCTACTTGAAAACATCATGGTGAGCTTTATGAAGTCTAAACAAATTATTAGGGTGTGTACCTTGGAGCCCCATTTGGTTTGGGCCTCAAAATTGCAGCCAGCTACATGGTGGGCCAATGATAGAACTTCTTTGGACTGGATCGGCCCATTCACAACGTGATCCGGGCTTAGTTTTGGGTTTTCTGGTGGAACAAATGAAGATGGGCCTCCAAAGAAAGCCCGCCGACGGAAAAAGCATCCAGTGCCCGGATGTTCTGGCCCCCCTAACCCGTCCATTCCACAAGGATCAATTTGAAACGGGTACTTGAATTCAGCACCATATGTATCATCTTTATTGATGCTGTGGAAGATCTGAGGAAACTGAACGAATGCTAGTCTTGAGGACATTTGAGGGTCCAAGTGATAACACAGAGCGCGAAGAGGTGTTTGCGGATCGTTTGAGTACATGTCACAATCCAAAATTAAGATAATTGGTGCATTCGTTATGGCGGCCGATACTCGTAGCTTCAAAAATAACATCGTGTTATACAACTGTAAGTTGAAATAGATGTAAATAAATGACATATGATTTAGACATTTTCCTTTCAAATCGGAGGTCATAAATCCTTGGAGGCTTACCAGGACATTAAGTGCACCGGCCTTAAAATTGTGGGGGATTGCCCTGTTTTTCTCCCTGGAAACATAGATAAAGTTTGGCATCGGATTCCCTGCTGTGTCTTTGTCTTTGTCACTCTCCAATATAACCTAATCTCTCATGTACGTAAATGCCAATGTACATGTATCAGTTCCAATTAAAATATTTGCAAAGTGGAATATTTATAAAGTCAAGAAAATTAACATGTCTAAAAGCCTTCATTTACGTCACTTGTTTTTTGTTAACTTGGTGTCCGGGTCAGTTTACGCGCACCTCAATTTGTTATCAGAATTGTTCATTTTCTTCGGAGTATATAATAAAAATTAACCTGGATAACTGTAGGATGAGTAAAACCATCCGTAGTCCATTTGCTGAAAGATTGAAATTGCTGCTGCTCATTAGTGATGGAATAATCATAAGGAATGCTTCCCTTTTCAACCACTCTCTCAACCCTCATTCTCATGCTTTCGTACAATATTCTGCGAAAACCCACAAAAAAAATAAAATAACTCATCGTGATTCATGAATCATTTCAATTATTTTGGGGCCAATCTGACATATTTTAACCTTCTGCAGTGCCCCACCAAAGAGCTTGTGCCTTTATGTCAGCACACAAAAACAATGGTGGAAATTAGTTAAATATTGCAGTGTTATCTGCAGCGTAATTTAGCCTTCTGAGTGTGTGTGTGTTCGAATTTCATAAGACATGTGATCAGCGATAAGATGCCACATCCTCTGTCGTACGCCAAAAAATATATATGGTCATATAATAAGAACATTGGCCGGATGGACGCGACTAGGTCTACCATTGCCCTACCGATTACGCTCCACGGAACAAGGGTTTTGTTGGGTACACAATGACACTCGATGCTACAAGTCCACAATCAGATGTGTAGTCGAATGGAGTGAAAAAATTTAAGTAAGGCTTTATCTAATACCAATCGATTTTAACAGGGACAAAGGAACTAAGGTCTGACAGGTGGTGTTAGAGCCAAAGCTAGGTCATTGGTTCGAATAACTGGGAGCAACATTGTGAGAGAAAATGGGTAATTGTTTTGAACTATTTTAGCAAGTGCATGTCTTTGGACAATCTTTAACAAAATCCAATTCAAATACCTTTATTTGGTCAGTCTCAGGATACCAAGCAGGGTCAGACTTGAAGTATGCCTCAGGACACCTCTCTGCTATTCTGTTTTCCGAACAATACGGCAACCAATGGGTGGCAAACTTAGCGGCCTCCACTAAAGCAAAAAGTGTTAACTGGGACCCTCCGTCATCCGATACGTAAACGGACAACTTCTCGGTCGGATAATCATAGGCCATCACCGATAGGGCCGTGTTCACAACACTCATCGGTGGCTCCTTGATCGGATCAGCCGTGCATATGAACACGTCTAGCGCAGGGTAGCCGCTCTTTTTCACGACTTTCGCTAGGTTTTGTGGGAAAACCTTACGGCGGATTGGCCTCATTCGAAAGCCTTGGTAAGTGATCCACATGAAAGCAAGCACAAAATCAGCTAGGAACAAGGCTAGAGAAATGATGGTGGTGGATTGGAGTAGATTGAGGAAATTGTGGTGGAGCAGAGCCACTACGGCACACAAGTACACCAGAGCGAAGCCTCGGCTCAGCCATGTACGGCGGAGGGGCGCCCATGAGTGGAGTGGAGCTGAGTACTCTTCCATGCTTGGTGGTAGAAGTGTTCTTGGTTTTTGTTGTACTTCTCATTTCTTTGGTACAATATTGCACCTTATAAGTAAACTAGTTAAGTCAAGTTTGACAAGAATGTACCACCTCCCTCTCACATAGATATGTCCAAAATCACTATTCACAATCACACGTCTCATAAATTTATTTATTTTTTCCGTCCCAAAAAGTTGATCCACTGCGAAAAAACATGCAATTTTCGGATAGGAAAATAAAGTACTTCTAGAGATAAATTTCTTCATACCAAATTAAATATCTTGATTAGTTCTTTAATTTAGTGTGAAAAAATTCAAAAAATTATGAACGGAAGTATTTTTTTTTTCATCCAAAAATACACGTCTTCTCATAGTACACTAACTTTTTGAGATGGATATATATTTCCGTTTGTAATAATTTTTATATCTAATATAGATTTTATTTTGTAGATCTTTATTAGATAATTTTTTTATATAATTGTATACAATATAAAAGTCTCTTGTAAATTAAAAAATATCGATAAGTTTTGGAATGGTATGAATAGTGATTTTGGACATGCTTTGTGGGACGGAGGGAGTACTTCACTACATAACAAATTGGTACATTTTACTAATACATTGGTGACATGCACATCCTATCGTACTTAAAACATGTTTACCAAATGTACGTGGTCGCCAAAATATATAGTAGTACGTATTTCTTTTTAGTTGGCTCATTTCCTTCTGTTGTGCACTTTTTTAGTTTTTTGGAATTCGTCTCAATGAGATAAATCAAGAAATAAAAAAGAATGAACCATACTTTGAAAAAAGTTCAAGAAACAACAAATCTGCATGTTATAGCTTATTTTGTCTCTAAAAGACTTTTCTCGTAGCTTTTGGTCATATTTGTCAATTTTTTCAACTGTTCACTATATAAATTTGACTTGAAATTAATAAAAGTTCAGAAAATAATCCAAGTTAAATAAATTCAGCCAAACTGTCCCTTAGTTCCATCATTATAGGGAAAAAAAAACCATAGAACCAAATTTAATATTTCCCCACAAATCACGTGGTAGTTGTATTTTATTTCTATTTTTGTGGAGCAGGGTAGTTGTATTTTAATGGGTTTGCTAGCTTGGAGTTTGATGAAGTATTTGAATTTCCTACATTTTTAATCCCTGAATTTGAATTCAAAGGCTCAAATTGCAAGGGAAAGTATTTGAACGGCTGAGATTTGGCCTGTGTGTGTAGAATGCCTGAAAAATAATTGAGCCTCATTTAGACCGTTCATATTGTAGATATCGTCAGCTCTCAAGAATTTATTTCCAAAGGCATTTACACGATTTCTTTATATTCCTAGTTTAGTTGAATGTTCAAGGACTCATACCCCCGCCCGCCCCGTTCCATACACTTGGATATCTTCCGGTGCATAAAAATGGGATATTTTTACTCCAAAAGAAAATAATATAAAATGAAACCCAAAACAAATTTCAGTGACATCATTCAAGACGGTACCATTTTTTTTATAAAAAATATCCGTACCATCGTTGTGGGTCAGGGTGGGGAACATTAATCTTTTTCTCGTGGGGTTGCATGAATCTTTTCCACTATCAATTTTTGTGAACTCTATCACCAAATGTGTTACTCTGATACAAATAAGTAGGGGAGAAGAGCCAAGGAGCTGTTAGGCGGTGAAGACTGGTCCGGCCGGGAGCCGGATCGGCACTCGCCAAAGGGCCGGCTGGCTTCCTGCCTGAAGACAGTTTTCACGTGTTAATTTTGCCTGGGGCCTGTACGGAAGTACGCAAAACCGGAAATAAATTCTTGTACGAGGCCAGAGTCAGTAAATACGGCTCTAAATCATTTGTTAAGGGTTGAGAGAGCTCAGAACAGTGAAAGAAAAGCTGTTGTAACTCTTGAGAGAGACCTTGTGAGTGTTTTTCCGTCAACCAATAGTGAACTAGTGCGGCTAGTCCCAGAGGAGAGAAGACAGTTGCCGAACCTCGTAGATCGTCTTGTCTTGCTTTCGATTTTCTCTTGTGTGTTTATTCTGTGATTCATAGCGTTCTGGTAAGAATATGCAGTCCAATTTAAACAATCCCAACAGGAGCACTGAATGGGGTTCCAAATAGTGCAGAAATATGCACAGATGCGGTGCCAAGGGGAATTCATCTCAGTTTTCTACTTATATTTCTTAGTTTTGTCTGAAATTCGGATTTGAAGTTGTAAAGAACCCTTGGCTTCGATTTGCATATTTGAGACCTAAGAAATTGAACCTTCTTTCAATCTTTAACTTCCCAAAAGACAACCAAGATTCGCCAGGCCCATCACTAGAGGGAACATTGCCATGCCCATCAATAGAGGGAACATTTCCTCCGGCACGGAAGTGGAACGGGCAGGCGAAATTATCTCCTCGACCTTTCTAACGTGAAAACTTCATCAGGTCATTGAAGATATCTGAAAGGTGTAATATTTTTCCTGTTAATTAGTCATTGAAAAAAAGTGTACTATAATAGATTATTCAATGGCTCTCGGGACCAGACATCTAATAAGTGTACATCTCAGTGTATTCCATACAGTTAATTTGGGTCCACAGAAGTTTAGGGGAGAGGTTCGGGGCAACACGTGACGGTGCCTCAGGAGCATTGAATGATTTGTTATTTAGTAGGATGATAATTTAGCACAATGAAAGAGCTCGCTGAACTAAGGGTTTGTAGTTCTAGCGGTTATTTTTTGGTTCTCCCACAAGCGAGACCAGGGTTCGAGCCTCGGCAGAAGGGTTTGAGGTTTAGGGCTATGGATAACCGTCCACTAATATATATCAAATGGCAAAAAAAAAAAAAAAAAAAAGAAAAGAAAGAGCACGCTGTAATGCCTAGTAGGATGATCATATTAAGAGCATTTAGCACTAGAATCGTCATATCCTATTTTTTAGCTAAATTGACGAGCAGAAGTAAAGAAAAGAGTTGTACCAAACTTCAATAAAATGTTGGAAAGGGAAATCACATTATTTTAATATATCAACCACTAGAAAATTGAAATTTAGAGAGCCCACATTTTAAGATAGGATCACTCATGAAATCTAAAAGGAGTAATGAAATTTGAAACAATAAAGTTGACGGTCACGATTGAATTTTATACCATGACATTCTACCCATATATATGACCGAATCAAAGTACAACCGTTGGAGTATCGGTTCCAACTATTACATCCCATCGATACGACCGTATCAAAGTACAGTCATTGGAATATCGGTTTCAAAACGTACGATACTTAAGAAACAATGAAAGAGAATATTAGAGAATAAAAGAGACTCAAAAAACAATGGGAAAAGGATGGATTTTTCAATGAAATTGAGTTAGAGCATAGAGTAGTATCATCTAAGAAGTTGACTAGCTAAAATAGAAAATTGAATTTTTAGATATAATTTGGTATAAAATTTGTGGAGAGTGGAGACCAGTGTGAAATTCTTTAGAGGTGAATTTCGTAAACCTGATGTTGCACATATTAATTGACAGAAACCTTTTCATATGTGTCACTTTCTCCACCAATTTTCCTCACATCAGCAAATACCAACAGTGAAAACAATAGAGAGAAATTGTGTTCGACCCCCAAAAAAACCTTTAAGCAAGATGTTCGTGTAGAGAAATTCAAGTTATAAAACTCTAAAACAATAACGAAAAATAAACAGAAACAAGCCCGTGCAAATTTCCACCCTCTACTAGTAGCAATCAAAACCGGCAAGGTCAATATACATACATTTAGAGGTACATAAAAGGGGAAAAAAGAGAGAGGTCTCGGCGACATTGATGACCATGAATAACCTTAATATGTACACAGATTATAATCCTAACCATTCATCACTCATTAGTTCCCTAACGAAACAGTCTTTCCATAATGAGCTACAGATTAGCTAATGTTTTCAACCGTTCTCAACCAACCGTGCTACCCAGTTCAACGAACTACCAAACAAAAGGGGGAAAAAAACACCCAAAAAGAAGATACGCTACCACAAGGAGAAAATGGTTTAATTCGGGTTTCAACTTTCTGATGTATCCAAGCTAATGACAGTCCCTTCGCTGTCGACTTCAGTTCGGAGTTTGCTTCCTGCACTCATTTTCTTCACATCTTTGCTTGACCAAATGATGATCCTTCGTACAACGTTACAAAATTCCCTGCAAAAAAATGGAAATGGACCATTGAGTTTCAAAAAGGGTACCAGAGGAGATATAGAGATATAAATCTCATCACATTAAAGGATCACTTATAGGCATTGGGCAGCGATGGGAAGAAATTTCCCAAATGGTTTTAGAGCACTTACTCCCATGAATAGTCGCCCATGAGCATCATATCCCCTTCGTTATCAGTAAAGACAATATCCCATTTATTACGAGGGTGAAGCTTTCCTTTGATTTCGAACATTTCTTCCAGTTCATCTATAAGTTCAGCATACCCTCCCAAAGAGGTTAGGTCCACGGCCCGAAGCACCATAATGCCCTGCATTTGAACCTTCTCGACAATTTTCACAACCACCACATAGGTTTTAGTACAAATAGCTTATGAAAGTGCATATGAAGTCTCAAAGTATTGAAATACACTATTAATAAATCCAACTTTACATTCAGACGTCTATTATCAAATACCTTGGTAAGACTTCTGGTAGAGCAACTCTGCTTGCTTTGAACCTCGTTGGGTGATACCTGGATCTGTCCTAGCATCTGTTCTTTCGTAACCATTGGATGTTCTGAAATCTGACCTGAATCGGCACTTGACACTGTAATTGGTCCGTGTTCTTCAATGCCACTGTGGGACACACTCCCTGGTTTTACTGGTGCCTTCTCAGCAAGAAGGGCATTCGACGGACGATTCAAATCAACGCCAAATACTAGGCAAGGTGCAACTGTCTCTAAATCAACGCCAAAACTTGTGTTAAAACCAATTCTATTAAAATCACCAAAGCTCACTAACATCAACCACAAGGGTAGAATACCGGTTATCCACCAACTCTTAATTTAGTAAATGATGTACTTTTAGGTCGATAAAACGAAGGAATTGGGTCGGGAAATTAATAACTGAGCAAAAAGATTAGGAAATTAATTGACTAGCCCAAGCCATGTATATTCAGAGTGTCGAAATTATAGGAATAGCTTTCGATATATAGAAGTTTAGGGGATTAATCTCGGCAATGAAAGAATAGCGTGGTGGAATGGAGCATTAGACTAGGAAATTAATTGACAGTGGAGAAAAAAGTTTATGTACTGGTGTATCTAAATTAAACTCTACATGTATTTGTATCTATGATTCTATATAGAGAATTTCTACATATGTATATAAATACGGTTTGGATTGGTTAGGAACCGGAACCACTAACTTAAATCTACAAACCAAACTATTTAGCATGCTTTCCAAATTTTTTTAAACTGGGACCAAACCACACTACTCAAAAACCAAACCAAACAATTTGGTATGGACTGGATTCGCGGTTTGATGGTTTTTTTTGCTCCCCCATAAAGGAAAGTCTCCTTATCTATGACTCTCACCATGCATTGGGACCCCATTTGGTGGTCGCGGCCTTTTATTTGAAGGAAAGGGTTCAATCTCCCAAGGCGAAACCCTTTCTGGCCTTTCGATTGATGCAGCTTCATCCCATTGAACCTGGAAAAAATCATAACATTTAGAAAAACAAAGCGAAAAATTCGAAACCACCTATCGAAAGTAAGTCAACTAAATTTACCTTCAGAGAACGCCATTTCGAATTTTTCCACTGGGAAGAAAGGTCCTCAACCCCCACTATGGTGCCTGTAAATCTGACCAACGAAAATGCATCATTTTCTTCATTACCTTAGCTCCAATGGAAGAAATACACAAAACTAGCATGGGATGTTTTACTACCTTCTCACAGGAGAACTTCTCTCACCAGAATCCTCCCCCTCAAATCTCATCTTGAACCTCATGCCAACTTCAAAACAGTTGCTGACAGCTTCTAGGTATTTTTTCAAGCCGATGATGAATTGACTGGTCCTGATAATTTTTAAAATTAAACTTGAATTCTGTGTAGTCTTTAAAACAAAAGGAGCTTTCCAAGGGAAAATCATGAAGTAAAAGATCATACCTCGGCTTGTTGAAGACAACAAAGAGGGTTCGGGTAGCTACAGCATGAGATGCAGTCGCTAGAACTCCTAGGTGCATGCTCTGGCTTGAAATTACTGATGATGGCATAGAGCACTGTTGACGAGCAAAACGCCGAAGACCGACACGCATTTCTCCATTCTCTCCCCTAGAGGAAACAAATTTATGTGTGTTAACACGTCTCTGACATACCAACTCCAAAGTGATTGCAGAGAAATAAGGCAATAGTAAGACAGTTGACTTCAAACAAATATATGTAGGGACATGAGCTGTACCTCAGGAACACAAAACTATCCCCAGCAACTAATCTTTTCGAATTAACAAATGTACTCCATCCTGTTGTAAGCAAATGCCTCTTGGGTTGTCCTACACATTTTTAATACATAGGCGAAATGAGGTCTCAGGTTGCCAAAGACAGTATTAGAACTTTGTTTCTTAACCTGCAAATATCTGATCATGGAAGGGTTACTCCATGTTATGGGTCTCAGACTCTCAATTATCAACAAATATGTTCTCTCTTCCTCTCTCTTCCCAAATCCCAGCTGCATCATGAGGAATAGAAGAAAAATGGACCAAAAACCATTACCTTTACCTCGATAAACATGCCTAAATGGCCATTTCGCGCCATGAAGATCCTTGGTGATCAGGTCCTGAGTAGGTGGTTCCTGATTCATATCCTGAACAAGGATAGAAAGTATTTTGATCAATAAAATGGCAGTAATGAAAGAATTGGACAAGGCCAAAAGAAGTTCAACATGAGGAGAATTATACCAGCTTAGGGAGACATTCGGCGTGTTTTTTTAGAACTGAAAAGCCACCATGAGTGTTAGTATCAGAGGGAGTTAACACCTTGCAGAATGAGTAAACTATTGGCGTTGGAGGTTCTGGAGGGTACGATTCAGGACTTGTTGGTTCACTTTGCTGCATACATAATGTATTGGTCAGTAACGACGTAATGTCCATCAGAAGCATAGAAAAATCAACTTCACAGGGGTTATAGGGTCATACATCTTGTTCTGGAACTAAAGTAATTTGCGTATAAACCTCGTCACTGTCTTGTTCAGCCTACAATCACAAACAATAACTTATTACAGAATTAACCACAGATTGAGTTGCTAAATCAAAACTAGAGACAAACAAAAAGAAATTAGTTGGGCTATAATATTGTGTGTCTTCATATTACAGTAGTAGAGATAGTTACAACTATTTAGCCAAAATAGGTTTAACTAACAAAGCAGAAGGGCATGGGATGTCAATCACAGAAAATTGACAAGGGAGAGAGAGCATTAAAATATATGACTTTATTGATTTTGAGTTGATTGTGTATTAGATAGCTCACGGCATGTAAAAAGACTTTGTTTTAAGTTAACACTTATAACATGAATCCACTTATGATGGAGAAAAGAGATTCATGTAACCTACCCCGGTTGATTCGTAACTTAAGGCTCAGTTTGGATTCTTTTGGTTTATTAAGAGCATCTCTAGCCCTCAGTTTTTTCCTCACTCAAAACTCATAATTTGAGCGAAAACCCCCTTTAAAATCCACTCCAATCCTTGCTCAAACCTATACTAAATTGAGTTACTCTAATTTACTCAAAATTTGAAGTAGTATTCTCCCTCTCCAACTTACAATCATAGCCATACATGCCATTAACAAAGCTTTACTCAATTTTGTTCTTAGATTTGGGTTTGCGTGCTTCATACCAAATACAATTTTTAGTTAAATTTGAGTAAAAATATGAGCAAGGGCCGGAGATGCTCTTAACTTTACTTGATTATAATCGAGAAAAATGACCTTATATCCCAATCAAGAAACCTAGGTAGTAGCCAAGTTTCCAACACTTTATCAGGAACCAAACAGAAACTTCAATTAGCAACGAAAAGGAAAGGAGAGCATTACCCGGAGCTGAATGTCCATAACACTACAAAGGATCTTTGAGGGAAGATTGAACAGTGGAATTTTCGGATCCAGTTCTTGATTTGTTGATGCCTGCAACTAACAAACCCACAAAAAAAAAAAAAAACAATTCAGAACCCACAAAACTAAACAAAAATTTAACAAAACCCATCAAAAAGATACTTAAAATTCGTAAGTCCGCTATCCAAAATTAGAATCTGATATAAATTTCTACTGTCATAACTTGTTCCATGTGCCCTTGTGGAAAATAGAGCACTTTCTCTCCAATCCTTGGAATGTCCACCAATGGACCAGCACACAACTTCCATAGTTCTTTGTACAGATCATCATTTCCACAGCCTATACATACATATTCACACAAATTTACAACAAATACAACAAACCCCCCAAAAAACATTTGAACTTATAAACCACGAAAAACAAAATAAGGGTCGTTTAGAAATTGACCTTGAGCTGAGAAATTGGGCTGCGATAACGACCCTCGATTCGCCATGATAAAAAGCAGAAAGTCAAAAAAGATGCGAAAAAAAAGCACCACCCCTTCAAATCATATCAATCAGTTGGTAAAAAAGAGACTCCTTGTACTCAAATTCTCAAACACCTTATATGCAGAAATACTCTCGCGAATTACAACCGCAATAATTGGTTCCCCCAATTAATACCAGTATTGTTCACAACAGTACCACTAAACCGTCTTTTCAATTTACAACACTGTAAAGGAACAGAAACCGCCACCACTAAACCGCTCTGAAACCGTTACAGAACCGCCTTCAAAGGTCGGAATTCAGCTTCTGCTCCACTCTCTCTCTCTCTCTCTAAATACTGTGTCTTGATGCCTTGATTTCTCTCTCTCTTCTGTCTCCTACTCCCTTTCTCACTACTTGTCTCCTTTTCTGTATAAAAAGTGCCGTAACTCTCACCTAACTAACCATGGTTACATACTCCCATTTTTTATTCCTCATGCAAAAAGTCTCATACTAATTAAGATACTCTCGAGCTCGCAGTAATTAATCGACTTGTTTTAACGGTGCTTATCACCTTAAAGTCGCGTGACGGGTTCTCTTCTATAGAATTTTTTTTTGCAGGGGCTAACTCATCTCACACAATTGAGCGAAAAGAATTGTGGAAGTGACTAAGAGCATCATTAGTGGTATACTAAAAAATAAAAATACTTAAAGATGAGTATTTTGATACACAAAAGAGGCTCACAATGACATTTGGATAAATACTCAAAGTTAATAATATTTTTTACAAATACTCAACTTTTGACATTTGGATACTCAAAGTTAACAACATTTCTCAATAACCAAAACTTAATAACCAAATTTTGGGGACCACGCCCTATCAAAAGTAACAACATTTTCTCTTCATTTTTCAAATACTTAATTCAAGATCAAGAGAAAACATTCTTTCCACCGCCGGCGAAAACAAATGTTTCCTCCAAATCAATCACAACGGTCTGGTTTAATAGTACACAATCACGCGAACTGCTATGATTGATTTTGAGAAAACATTTGTTTCCACCGCCGGCGAAAGTAGCTTATTCTCTTAATTCAAAACTTAGTTTTTTGCACTTTCTCTCAAAAAATTGAAATTATCAATTTTTAATCTTTACCAAAATATGTTCAAGATTGATCTCATTTTAAAGATATTGTGAATATCTTTTAAATGGTACTAATATTATAAAAAGTATATGTACAAAATTAAAGTTGTGCCCATTTATGAATAAAAATAGAATGAGTAGTACTTTTTTTATTATTGACACAAAATGAACCATTGTTGAAGGGTAGATACTCAAATTTATAAACTCATTAAATGAATACTCAAAATGTGATGTGACAATATTTGAGTACTCATATTTAAATATACCCTCCTTAATTAAAAGTGTGTGAATATTACCCTCTTTTTTATTGATTGAAATGTGTATGTCTCACTCCTGCAATACATCACTTTTTATGTGATACACACTACCTCAACTAATAGGGGGAAAGGCAAAAATAGAGCAAACAAAATTAAATCCAAAGAGATTAGCCTATTTCATTGAGATATTCTTCATACCAAAAAAATATAAGTCTTGTCATTTTGATATTTAAAAACATACATTTTATAATAACTTGTCAAGCTTTTACACCATAATCATTGAGATCTCGGTGCGAAAAAGAATTAAAAAGGTATTTAAAAAAAAAAAAATTTGTTGAGGTTAAAATACTACTCCTACTCCTGTGATTTTCCCTGCAAATTAAATGTGACACAAGGGTTAGTGTTAACCACGGATGGGTGGTTAAGCTGACGATAGCTTAATGGAAAAGGTTACGTGACGTTAATAAACGGCTACGGCGGTTTTCAAGGTGGATGGTGATTGGAGGAAACGAGGGGTCGACGGCGTATAGGGAAGCGTGATCGTGGACGTTATCGTTACCGTTTAAGTTCCGTCTGTTTGTTGTCTGGTACGCGGCAGGCAACAGGGTTGGCCATTGGCTTACCTGGCACTGGCGGGGAAAGTTTTCACTCATTCCCGCAATTTTTAATGTTTCCAGTTTTGATTCTCTTTTTGTTTTGTTTTTGACCTGCACTTTGAGATGTAATTACGGGGAATGCCATTATTTAGTTCTCTCCCGAAATATGTTTGGACTGCTCGGATAGAGTGTCGAACACCACATGTCCGTGCCCTATCCATATGCAAAATTTTCTCCTAGTTTAGGCCCGACTTGGGATGGGTGTTGTGCATCTGGCTGCTATGCACCGTGTTGTGCACTCATCGGCCGTCCGATTATGTTTTGGACGGCATGGATATATTCAGCAATTTTAATTTATTTTTGATTTATTTTTATCGGTAAAAAATCAAAACAAATATGTACCGTCCAAAACACAATCGGACGGCTGAAGAGTGCACAACATCCACCCGTTTCCGTCCAGGCCATAGGTCATATTTTAAAGTGAAAACATTATGTGATCAATTAAATTTATACCTGATTAACGTGGTGTGTTGTCAATGTTAATACTTATGTTGTCAACAAGGGGTGCCACTTATGGGTAGATCCTAAAAGGGACTATAAACGGCCTTAACGGAAAATTAAGTCCGTATAAAAGGTTCATAGAGAATTATCAACATTTTTATTATTTTCTCCTTTTATAATTCCTCCATTCTTGATTGTTAGTCCCTTTTTGACATATGTACCACTTATAAAAATCGTCTATATTTCACTATTTATAATGTTTTAAATGATTTTAAATATTTTGTCTAATAAAGCTAATTGAAATTTATCAAAATCCATATTGCATATGCAAAGTAATGTAAATTGAAAATATAGACAATTTTTTTAGAGTTCCGTTATAGTGAAAGTGAACTATGAATATGGAACGGAGGGAGTAATAAAAAGATCTGTTCATTCAAGAAACATAGACACACGACGCTACTGGTTACCCACGAAAAACTAAATGGTGTATATGAAAGAAATGAAAACAATCTTATCCAATCATATTCTTATTGATGTTCGAGCAATTTAAATTTTTATGAACATAAGAAATTGAAAAATCAATAAAAATAGAATTCTCATATCAACGGCCCCGTAGTGGATCCTATCATCCTATCTAACATTAAAACATGAGATATATTGTGTACGTGGTCTAACCATTGTATATTATTCATTAAGATTATGAATCTTGTGACATTTTCATTTTTAGGAGGATCGTATTAAGCAAGATATTTTGGTGTAACCGACTTAGAAGGGTGAGAAATATTCATTGAAATTAAATGATCATGATTGGTCAGTTGATTCATTTATTTGGAAAAGTGGGTACCATATATCAAAGTAATTAATAAAAAACCTCAAAATTTGAAGAGTCCTTGGGAGGTCACTTATTCCTAATGGATCTTCAACTTGTCACATGTGTCACCAAAGTAAATTATGTGATACACAAATTTGATATGTCCATTGAAGATGCTGTAAGATTCAAAATCTTTTTGACATTTTCTTTTGTATTTAGCAAAATCTTCTCTTTTGTGGCAGCAAGATTTTTCTTCAAGTATCCTATATTTCTTCTTCTTTCTCACTGTTAAATACAAAGAGATACTCAAACGTTCATTTTATTTTTTTTAACCACAACCAATCCAATCAACAAACTAAAGAAAATAAAAATGCTTGAAACAATTCAATTGGGCAAAAGATTCCATCTAACCTCACCGAAGGAGATATTTCGCATCTACCTCCAAACAATATGTGCGAAGATTCTAAGTAATTTGACATTTGCTATCGATAGGACCGTGATTAGCAAGAATCTTTCCAGTCATTCATTTTCATTTTCTTTTTTTCTGAACTGAATATTTTCTAGCTTCAAAATCTTACTTCTCTAATGTTTTCTCTCATTGCAAAATGTAGGGAAAAGTAACTGCAAAAATCAATTTTATTTCTTACATGATTTTCATCTTACGGTTATGGAAAACAAATAGAACCGGCCGGTTAACAAACTAGAAAAATGAGTTTACAAATAAAAAAAAATGGGCCCAAATATCCGGACTTTATGATCAAGTGGGGCCACCTGCAGGCACGACGGGAAGCCTTTGGAGATTTTGTGGTGGCAAGCCTTCCAAAACCCATTCCCAGCAGCCTCGATCGTCACGTTCCTTAGGAATTTCACATTTGCTACAGTGACTCACCATATAATTTTAATCTCTCGATTCTAGATAGACTTTGGTGTCTAGGAACACTGAATAATTACACACATGGACAAAACGGTATCATCTTGCCTGACACATTAATGACTCGCGGTCCCTAGTGGGCAGTGTATGTGGAGTTATTGTCATGTCTCCCGACGAGGGGTTTCGTACGTTAGCCACATTGAAAACCTGGTTTGGTTCAATTTCATTTCCCCCATTGAAGAGAACTTACGACACGTTTGTTTGTAGTGCAGTATGTCCGATTGTTAACGAGTTTGCACCCCACAAAATTAATCAAGATTTGAGTTTTGGGCTTCAGAAGAATAATTTTTTGGGAATCTCTAATTCCGGTGTGGATCATCTACATTTGACTGGACCGGAGAAGAGATTAGTTGAGATGCGCGTAAACTGACCCAAAAGCTCTAACAAAACAAAAATACTAAAAGATAGTGTGGTACGTCCCTTCCTCATATGTTGTTCTTAGTAAAAGACAATAAATGTTTTTTTTTCCCATTTTGCTTCGCGGCAAGGTGCATTTGAACAATATACAAACACCTAATCTATTCTTGACACGGTGAAAAAGAAAAACCAATATATCCATTTTGAAACTAGGAAATTCACGAGGGAAATTTTCAATATTTGACCTAAAGAAGTATGCTAAGGCCTCGATTGGATGGGGGATTATTTTCAGGGGATAAGTTATAGAGGGGGATAAGATAAGAGGGGGTATTATTTTTGGAGGGTTGACCCACACTGATGTGATGTTTATAGAGGGGGGATAAAATTTGACTTGGTTTGGATATTTTATGAAACGAGGGGATAAGGGAGGGTGGATAAGAGGAAAAACTGTCAAATGACTATTTTGCCCATGTGTAGTGTTAAATTTGATTATGTATTAAATTAAATATATAAATGCAAAACTCAATACATTTAATTAATTTTGGATAATTTAAGGTTGGGTCTTGTTTTTTTGTTAAAAAAAGAAGAAAAAAAAACAGGATGTGTATTGGGCTTGTGCTATTTTTTGATAATTTGGTTAAATATAAAAACCCATGTAATTTCCTTTGTCTTTTTTTGAACGGTGCCCATGTGGCCATCTACCCCAGTTTCTTTTCTTTTTTGCTCAGTATGTACCCAATTTCATATTAAACTTTTTCCCCTTCTTCCCCATCAAGGGCGACTGCAGTAGTTCAGCAAAAAGCTCCGGCAACTCCAAATAACTCCACTAACGGCGCTACGGCACCACAATAGCAGGTACCTCTCCTTCCTCCTCTCTCTTTCTCTCTCTCTCTCTCCCCCTCTCCAGTCATCTATCTCTCTTTGTTTTCTGAAAAACAAAAAAATTAGGGTTAGTTACAGAGATGGATTCTGGGGGTTGAAGGAGGGGGATAATTAGGGGTATAATCGTCCAAATACCACCCTCTAAAGCCGGATAAGTTTTGGGCAGGGTGAGGGGTGCCCAAAATTTATCCCCCTCAAACCCTCTACAACCGGATAAGTTTTGAAGGGGGGAAGAGTTATCCGGGATCAATTTTGCCGATCCAAACAGTGGATATGGGGTAGGACCCACCTTTATTCGGGGGTGAAAAGAAATCCGAGAGGCATATCCTCCATCCAAACGAGGCCTTAGTGTCAGCCGAATTAGAGGTTTGTGGTTTGAGACACTTAGTCAGATAACGGATGTGTGATTAGACCGAAATCCAATTTGTAGAGGTACCAAATGCACTATATGGTCGTAGAGCACAAAAACTGAAATCAATCTAGAATCTCTTTGACTCAAGAAAAAAAGAAGTCTAGAGCCTTTTTGAGATACTACTACATCATAATCTTAACCCATCAATTTTCAGAGTTCGGTGTTTTATTCATCCAAAAATCATATTGGTTTGATATTTTTAACCACATGATCAAGATAGATTTGTATTGGAATTCATTCTCTAAATCACACTAGCCACTCATTATTAAGTTGTCTGAGCCGATCAACCTGATTGATTTATTGAACAAATAAGTGCTCAATGCACTCGGTAAATCCAATGATGATATTTCAAAGGATCTCACCGATGCGCAGTATAAGTACTACTTTTTATTTTTAGGGATTCCAAATTGGTGCCCATAATGCGAAGATTAGAAAGGATAGATTTTCTGTGAATAGATACAAGCGCCACGTAGAGAAAGATAAATCGTAGTAATAAATGAGATAATACAAATCATAAGATCTAATATTTTGTTTAGGTAGAGTGGAACATTGACTAATGTGTATGTTTTATTGGTAAAAGATGGGAATTAAGAAACAATGCAATAAATAATAAGATGATGATGAGGAAAGCTAACATAATTCTTTGAATATTGTATTACTTCATCTCATACGCAAGACTACTAGAGAAGAATTTTGAAGCCCAATAGAAATTAAGTTATGAGAATATATAATAACTCTTAGAAAATAATACTATTGGATAAAGAATTAATGGATAGCAATTTGATAATGAATTTCATTGAGCATATCTCCAAAGTTTAATGCTATTTGTAGGCCAGTGGTCTAATGATTTTAAATGCGTTTCAATTAAGTAGATGACGAGCTAGCATGCGGATTTGTACGCGTTTACATGACCTTTTTGTTTTTTAAAAAATATGTACGCGTTTTCTTTGGGACTGTCTTAAGTTTCAAACAAGTCGATCATTAGCTAGCTAGCTAATTGATCTAGCTCAACCTAGTATCCATTGGTCTTTGGATGCAATAATTAAACTCAGACAACTAATCAAAATTCCAAATGTGTTTAAATTTCACTTGGTCATACCAAACCCGGAACTCACAATATTTACTATATCAAATTTGGGCTTATTTAGCGTATCAAAGTGAATTTCGTTATTAGTTTTCATTTATTAAATTCACAACTAAATTTGGTTATCTAAATTGTATAGTATATAACAACTGAGACAAAGTTAATGTATTGCCATTTATTTTTTAAAGCAGATAAATCGTCATTGGAAAAATCATTTTGTTTTTGTTTGGACCTTTTTTTTGTAGACTATGAAGCAAATACCATTTGTTCCTCACCTTTGACTTGATTTTTTTGTAGATACCTAAGATTCAGACACAATAATATTCCATGCGAGATTCCTTTCCAAACAAATTTAAGCCCCCTTGTATTTTTAAACAATTTTTTATTTGTCCTAGTCACCGTGTCAGGTTGTCTCCTATCTTTAAGCAAATTTATGAAAACTCTTTTAATAATATTAAAGTACTGATCTTTTTGTATTTTTCCATCTTTTGGGTTCTTGTCTTTTTCTTTCTTGTGTTGCTTCATCTTGTGATAACTGCAATAATTTCGAACAATGCTATATGTACCGACCAAAGAGGATCGATCACATATCGACGGTACCGGTGACCCCTGTGTGGGTCTCAAACGGTCAATCTGAGTCGTTCATCGTGCTCAGATGAGTTTGCACGAAATGGGGTGATTTTGGATCGAGCACTTACAGCCGTCCGATGGCCTCGATTTCCGTGTAGACCCACTCCGATTTTTATTTCTGAGCACGATGAACGGCTCGGATTGGCCGTTTGGGATCCACACGGGGTCTCCGGTGTCGTCGGTACGTGGTCTGTCCCCGTTTGGTCGTTACCCATATATTTACCGAATAATTTCTGCGTTATTGACATAAGTACTGTTAAATATGTGAAGTCTAATTCGGTTTTGATTTGTCACTTCAGTAATTATAGCGAGGCTCGAGAATAGTATTTCCAAAATTTAGATACGAGCATTACGGTAATTGATGATGTTTCGTGCTGTATGCGGCAACCGACATAATTTGTTCAGTTTCTTCCAGTAACAAAACTGGAAAATCAGATAATAACATTTGTGTCATTTCTTTCTGTTCTTGTTTGATTTACATAAGCTGTATGTGTTAGATCGCCTGCTCAGTAAAAAAAAAAAGTTGCTATAAAGAGTTTGAAAATGCTACTTAAAGTTTCCTAGAAAGAGCACAATTTTGTCAATTTAGACACTTAAAGGAGAAAAATGCACAATTTTTCTAGAACTCACATGTTCGGGTTAGTCTACATACATCTCGTCGAATTCATGAAGATCAATCCCACTGCCCACTAACTGGGGGCATAATATTGAAGCGCAAAACTGCGCATGAACTAGCCCCCACACAAGTTCTAGCTTATACTTACGAGGTTGAGAGCTTGAGACTTTACTAGGAGTAAACTCTAAAGTCTGAAGTCTAGTCACCGGTCCAACCCCTTAGGATTTTTAAAAAAAGTGCGCAAGTTGCCTATGCCTACCTACTGTTAAATGTATGGTAAATAAGAAATTTAGAGCATCTCCATCAGAGGTAACAAAAAATTAAAAACTTTTTTTTTTTTTGGAGGAATAGGAAGAAATAAATTAATCCAAAACCACCGGCCGAAAAACCGGGTGCAAACAAAACAACCAAAAAACAAAACCACCGGCTGCAAAACCGCTGGCCTAAAAACCACCTATAAAACTAACAACAAACAAAAAAATTAAAAAATAAAATAGCAGAAAATAAAGAACGCCGCCGCCGCCACCTGTCCGGATCTGGAAACCCCAGATCCGGCACCGCCCTGGTCCAAACATTGGGCGTGGTCACCCATACCGGAACGGAGAGGAACGCCCGCCACGGGGAGTCTCCGAACGCCAAGGAAGCGCAGCCATAGAGTAGATCGGGAAGCCGAAGAGAAGAACATGGAGGCGGGTGGAAGGGGTGTGGAGGGGGAGGGGGAATGGAGGGGCCGCTAGGCCGGAAAACCTGGGGAGAGCCGCCGCCCTCAAACTCTCTCTCTCTCTCTCTCTAGAACTCTCCTCTCGCTTCTTTTTTTTTTTTTAAAAAAAAAAAAATTAAAAACTTAGACGTTTGAATGTTCAATGCTGCATTAAGGGCAAAGTACAGTTTTGCAAGTAAATTTTGTGAACTCTGCTGAAGATGCTCTTATGCACCAGGTTTGACCAATTTTGTCATGAAAGCGAAGCGCCCATTTTGGCATTATTTTTCCGTGGTTTTTCCGTATGGTCTTTTGGTAATTTTCATTTAAACTTGAACCAAATTTGTGTCAATTTTTTACATTATACCTTTCATCATGATAAGAGGAATCGAAAAAGCATAATAATAGAGATGAAATTTGAAAAGAGTCAAGAACTATAAAAGAGGGTTCATATTTCAAGATCAAGAGGCCATATAACACGACAAAAAAAGACTAAAAAAGACCGTCCTTACAAGAAGATTGTATTTTGTATTCTTTTTCATCATCTTATGTGGACAACTTTGGTCTATACTGACATTCATTTTCGATTTCTCTCGTCAAGCAGAACAATATAAGTATGATGTATATGATGCGCAAATTAAACTCCAATCTAGTAAAATTAAAAGAAAGCAACCAAATCGACCATGACAAAAAGGCCCTAAAAAAGTTAGGCCAAAGTGGGTTAGAAGTAATAATCTACAGGACTTCAATAATTGAAACATCAATCCGTAAATTAACTAAGATTGTGAAGTCCACGTAAGCCAAGTGTTTCCACAATTAACCCTAGCGTCCTACTCAGATTAACAATAATTATTAGCTCTAAATGGTGTACATGCATGCATAAGCTAGCTTCCAGCTGCAATTAGGGGTTAAACGTTTTTCTTATAAGCCTCTCTATAGTGGAGACTCAAAGGGAGACAAACCAATCATAATTGGGTTTTGTGTATGCTAGCCTGGCCTGGCCTGTGCATAATTGGGTTACTGTGGATAGGTGACATTGATCTAATTTTTTCTTTATGGTAATGGGCAATTAAGGAGATGTTTTTTTATTTTTTTCAAATTTTTGTAGATGATCTTCACACCCTTTTTTTTTGATAAATTTTTTGCAAAAGCAAAAGAATTTTATTAATCTTTGAAAAGAGAACAAAGATTAACGGGAACAAGGGCACACCGGCAAAAAACCACCCGAGACTCAGGAACATGGAAGGCAAGACGCCAACCAAAGAAAAAGAAAAGCAGCGTAAAACTGAAATAGCCAAGCGCCGAAGAGCCACAAACCGCAAGAGAACACAACCAAAACCCGACTGAAGCAAAACCTAAGATTCGGCTAAAAGAAACAAAAAGACCACAAGCCCAAGCCTCAAAAACAAGAAACAAACACCCACGACTCTAAGTAGAAAAAAAAAACCCCAAACACTGAGCTGAAACAAGAAACAACCACAAACAAAAGACCTAGTCATAGAAGCACCAAACAAGACAAAAGCTCCCACCACTCTGCTACAAAAAATAAACCTAAACAATTGAAACCATGCAAGAATTATCCAAATCATCAAGGCCGCATTCACCATCCTCCAACTCATCAGACTCACGGGCTCCCTATCCGCTATCTCCTCCTCTTGCATTTTAACAAATTGTTTTAGGATGAAATTTTCTCCCCCCTCTAGCCTTAAGTCCTAAACGTTTTGCACACTTTTTCTTGTCTTTTAGTAAAAAAATTGCAAATAAAAATGCAAGACAAGACAAGAAAGGGTTTGCAATTATAAAAAAAGAAGGTGTAAAAATCATTTTTTGTTTCCCCTTTATGACATTGAATGAAACTACCCTTAAGATCCAAACCCGCAATCTCACCATGAAAAAGTGTTGGGGCAAAGCCACTTCGGCTACAACAGTTGGACCAAGTTATGGTCCAGTTTTCTAACCTTCATTATGGACGACGAGTTCCAGATCTACAATAATAATCGAAACGGTCCATGTATAGTTTCAATAACTATCTCAACAGCATATGTTTGTTCAAGGCAAAATGCACTTTTCTCACATTTACTGTCCATTTTATAGGAGTACTATTTATAGGTGAATTGTCGACATATCTATCTGTATTCGATCAAACTAAGTAGTTTTACAATAACATATATTTTTTGCGAGATGAAAGGGTAGTATATTATACTATATATATAGGTGGTCTCATCCAATAGTTTATGGGGACAAAAATAGCTTTTGAAATACTGCAAAGGGCATACCGAACCATGGATCCCCACCAACCCACCTGAAATCCAGGGTGTTTTTTTTTTTACTTTATAAGCTCAGAAAACAATGCTTACTATTGGTGATGTAATTAGTGATTATTGATGTTCTAAAGGGCCGGGATGTTTTTACTTCCTTTTACCCTTGCTAATTATGATGAAAAAAGCAACACAAATCTTGTTTAGTGCTAAGAAAGAGACAGAGAGAAATATGATTGGTAAGACTAATATTTTGAATGCCTACCCCATGTGGAGACCAATTTGGCTAGTGTTCCTTGGCTACCTTACTTAGCACAAATGAGAGGGTCCCACAAGTGGATGATCTGCCAATCTTCTTCCTCCCTTTCAACCCAACACCCAGGTTTTAGTATTGATTGATGATGATGATGTGGGCAACACTCACAACACTATTTTTTTTCCTAATGAGAGCAACTTTTAGGCTAGTTTTTTTAGTTAATTAATAAGGTTGTTTTTTTCAATGAAAATAAAGGAAGGTGGTGTTGGGCCATCTCTGTGAACCTTTCTCGAGGATATATTTTGATGATCGAAATTATTCATTCGTAGAGCTTATAAAGACTATCAAGAACTTTAAAAATCAAGTTAATCGATTAAAGAATATCAATAATTTTATAAAACATTCATTTCGTAGAGCTTGTGACGAAATTCATATTCTCTACGAATTTTAGAAGATTAACGATTCCGATCATGGAAATGATTCCAAAAAAGGCTCACAAAAAGCCTCCGCGAACATTAGCAAATGTTTATCATTATGAGTTAAAGTTTTTATATATGAGATGGGAAAAAGTGAAGAAGTTATGGTTTCTTTCCTTAGTTTCTCTTATTATTGTTCGTTTGTTTATCTCAATTAAACTTGTAAAATCCAATATTTTTCGTGTCGAAGTGAATAAATGATATTATCTCAACCTCTCAGTGATGAGGTTGCGTGTTCAAGCCCCATTTAAGTTGATCGGTGACCCTCACTGCCTTTATCTTAGATAGATCGACTAGAGTAGTTTCTTTTCTTTAATTTTCTCGGCAGTGACAATAGTTTCTTTCCAATGTCCGATTTTTTTTTTCTTTCATTGGTAGACAAATTCGCGAAAATAAACAAGCTGCAAAGAAAGGGCAAAAATTTGTACTATCTTTTTATCTACAGCGAATTTCTATCTGGTCAGCTTATTTTTTTACTCTTTCTACTTGTATTTTTTTTTAACATATTTTTCAAATCTGATTGTTTCTATTAAACGTTCAATTTTCATTCAAAATCAAATAAGTGACAATTTTTTTAATAAAAAGTATAGAAAAGGGAAAATAATTGTTTGCAAAAGAGAATATGACGTCACTTATTAAAGACCCCAAACAGGATCTCTCAAGAAATCATGAATCAAACCAAACTAAAGTAATGGCTTTTGGAATCTATGTGGAGACAATAATGTGTTAAATGGAATATTTTAGGTTAATGAGTGAAGTCTAACCTTCAAGTTGCTTTCCATATGAGGCAAGTTGCCAACGATTCTATGGTTTACTAAAACATTACAATAATAAAGGGGGATTAGTGGAATTTTGGTCCCCACATTAGCATTTACAAGCTATGACGACCTTTTTGTCATCTTGAACTTTTTGTGTTTTTTTTTTTCGAGACTGTTTCAATGATCGGAAGTCGTTCACTTTTTAGTGCTCTTCCACTTCAAGAAAACGTTGACTTTTATGTGGCAAATGAGTTTCTTAGGGGCTCCCTAACGCCCTCTCTTTTAAGGGCGGAAACTCAAACTTTAGAGTCCTACAAATTCTTCCATTGTCGTTATCAAATGAAACAACCTTATTCAACAAGTTTAGAATTCAAAACACTTCAGAAATGTTTTAGAAATCATAATGATGCAAAAATACTATCAAGACTATCATTTACATTTTTGATCAATCTATGCGATCACAAAAATATGATTACACATAACCGTAATTGCATAAAATCATGTGCATTGTTTCAGAAAGATAAAAAAATGTTAGTGCTAGAAATTAAGTATCACTACTAACCTCATACAATGTTGTAGTATTGCTTTTATAAGAAAATCTTAGGATGAGTGTCATCATCATTATATCTTTTTGATTCACAGTTTGAGAGAGGAGATCACAAAAGCTGACTTTTGGTAGGATCTAAAAAATGCCACGGACTGTTGTACAGAGTGCGCACTTTCTAGCAAAGGATGCTCTTGCCCGTTTTGTTCTTCACCCGGACACCAGTGATGGAGATATCTATTAGTCCTTATTTTGTCTTTGGTTGATCTAGTATGTGTTGGTTATATTCTGTTTGATTCAGCTTGCAGAAACTCCGTTGTATCAAGTTGTGTTTTTAATGATATTTCTCTCTCTTTACCAAAAAAAAAAAAGGGAAAAAAAGGAAAATCTTAGGAGGTGGTCTCTTACTATGTTCTTTAAAGAACATACCAACTAGGAAGTCCAAGCCTATGGGCTGTTCTCTCCAACCAGCCCACAACCCTGCAACGTTTTCATAGTCAGGGGTTGGCCGTAGATTAATTCAAAGAAGCATGTAAGTTTATTGTTTTTTATAACTCAGAATGTCTAAGCAAGTTTGTATGCACTTCAATAAGTTTTAAGGTGACTAATGTTTCTGTTTATTTGCGTGGTCCAATTAAAGTCGGAGCAAAGGCCCAGTTTAATAAACATATTGTCCTTTAACCGAGAGAGGTTTGTAGTTTAACTGTTACACAAGTCCAATAAAATACTCCAATATTGGTTACCCATTAAGCTTATACAAATTAAGTAGAAAAAGCCCACATTACTAATCACTAATTGGGTGATTATAACCCTATGGACTCCTAGTTTAGTGCATAAGTTGGGTCAATCGAGCACCTTCTCTCAACAAGGACATAGCCATAGTAGACTACTTTTTTGGTTTTTGTTTTGTTTTTCAGTGACCCCAAGAAGGATAATAATAGAGCAACTTTGATGTTCTTGAAATGCTAGTTGACTAAACACAAAGATTAGGGTCAGTGACGGACGCATAAATTTAGAGTCATCTCTATATTTTGAAGGAATTTTTTTTTGAAAGGCTAGAACAGTATTAAAAAGATTTCGAGACGGCCAAAATACCAAATTTTGTTTTTTAAGTACAGTGAAATACTTATTAAAACGATGTTACATTAAAGTTCGGGTGTTCTGGCCCTTGCTCGCAACCTTTTGTGTAGCCAGAGAGCCAGGTGAATAAGATGATTTCTTACTGTTGCAAGGCTCAATTTTTCCATCCCAATTCCCAACGAATCTTGCATTATTGGTATATGGCTGCATTGAGCCAAAATTATGATTATCTACTCTTGAAGATGATCTTGAATTCACATGATGATAGAGATTCAAGGATTCAAAAAGTGCGGAGTTATATAACAATTGAGTGACCAAATTGAGCAAATTTGGCCAAGTGATGATCTTATTTTATACTCCGTAGTGTGATTATGGCATAAACACCCCATGAACAAAAACAGAAAAATAAAAATGGAGTTATAGGTGATTCTACACAAAAAAGAGACATAACAGAGTAATTCATAATCATACCATGTCACCATCTAGCCATGTGCCGTGCAAAAAGTAAATCAGCAAACTGAGGATTCTATTGGGTTTTCAAACTTTAATGGTGGATTAAAAGCTCCTGTTTTTAATTTTGAATCTGCAGATGTATATTCTCTATGGTAAGCAAATTTGTTCAAGTTCATTTCGTCCTTCAACTTTCATGGCTGGCAAGTTTCACTGGTTGGCTAAGCAAAAGGGATGATTTATCACACTGCTACTACTGCGCTCTCTCTCTCTCTCTCTCTCTCTCTCTCTCTAACTCTATCATTAAACATTTCTGGATGGAGTAATTATTTCATGGTCTTGGGTACCGCTATGTGGTGTCTCAACACCCTTATCCACCACACATTCCTGCGGGATCTTGTACAATGTATGGTGGATAAGTGTGTCGGGGCACCGCCAAGACCACCAAATAATTAGTTTGATGGATATGGAATTGAGATTGATGTAAGCAATGACGTCATGGTTTGCATTTTTAATGAAAAGCCCATGGCACAGTTAACAGATTTTGATACTATTCAGGGTACAAAACAAGAGGCCCTTTTAATTATGTCTCTCCAACATTGTGGGGTAGTGTTTCACTGTTTTGTGTAGCCTTTTCACATAAAATGAGCAAGCCCAAGAAGATTACAAGTTTTGGAGAGAACAATATGCACATTTATCGGACATAGATCCAGACACATTCGTCTCGAAAGAAGTGGGTACCACAACGTGTGAACCACATTATAAGATCCAATCCACATGAGAGTGTGTGTCCGAGTTTGAGTAACGTAAACCTACAAGTGGATTAATCCTGCTCAAATATATGGGAATTGGATTAAGATTTCTTACCTTGGTTCCATTCATTTTGATCTCAGATGTGTTCTTAAAGACCCTATTGATGGCATTGATCTCTGCCAAACCCCAGCCAGAGTTGACGTAGCGTGAGCATTCACATAGTTACCTGTGATTCATGGAATTCATAATGTTTGCATCAGAAGATTTTACTGAGAAAGACGAGGCCGTAGTGTCATCGCGTGCTCCAAGCTCCCGATGCCAGTTGGTTATTCGCAAAGATCATTAGACGTTTGGACCAGCAAATTCTACCGTGTCAAGATTGATTCAAATAATGAACTTTTATGATGGTATAAGTATTGTTACAACGGATGGGGTAGATTGGAGACCGTAGACCTTTCTCCCATCAACTTTCGTCTACGCTTTGGCTCAAGCAGTACCACAATGGATTTGTTGCCCAAAGATCTATAACAAATCCTCGTCGCAAGCTACTAAAATCAACCTGCACTATTGCATCCCGTTTAAATGCTTAAAATTCGGAACGGATCAATTATCCAATTCTTTACAATATATTAGCATTGCAATTGTCCGTCGAAGTACTGCTATTCGGCCCATAAATTAGGCCCAATAATTTGATCCAAGGACATGGGACGTCCAGCTTTCACACACCGTCTTGACGCATCTCCTCTCTATAACCAGGGAAGGCCGAGGCCCTAGGTCTAGGCCTAGGGCACACTTAAAGGGCTAAATTCTTGGGGCACTCCCACAGTTTATGATAATAGGTTTGGATAAGACTCTTTTTGACCCAATTAAAAAATAAAAAGGCGCAATCTTACTTACAAAAGGACCTAAACAATTGTAATGACCATTGAGCATTTAGGCTATATAAATATGGGCTATTGAAATCCTTGAAAGATAGGCATATGATCAGGGATCAAGACCAGGTCTTAAGTAACCTAAACCAACTCTGAAATCAGGCCTTTTATCTCAACATCATTTAAGTCATCCCCTACGCATATATGCCATTTTAGCAATTTTTTCAACAATATTTGATTCATTAAAAGGTTGATAGAACTTGGAATCCAAATGTTTAGACATTTTTTACCAGTTTTCTTCGCGTAGTTTCCCCTTGCACCTTCTTTCTTTTGGGACTTTTTGCTTGTGTCCAATTTTCTGAGTGTCAACCGGCAACTATCTATAGTAACATGAAGGGAGAAGGATATCATATCCTTTTAGTAGAACTCTATATTATTTTGTCTATTTCGTATTGTGATTTTTGTTAGAAAAATTATTTAAGTGTTGTACTTTTGGGATACAATTTTTAGACTAGGTCTAAGGCACTCCAAACTTTTGGACCGGCCTTGTCTGTAACCTGCATAATTAACCCTTAGGACACCCAATAATCAACAAACATGCCGCACTACCCCAGAGTAAAAATGATGCCAGTAGTTCCAATAGAAATGGAAAAAAATAATTTCCCGTGGACAATATTACAAACACATGGTGAACAGATTGTGGTCTACGGCATGAAGCTCAAAAGTCCAATTTTTCCCTACCAAATTCTAAAGCTAACTCAATCGAAATCTCCCATTAAAGCTGACAACATCATTTTCATATAATTTGGACAAATTAATCCATACTATCTCGAAACCCCGTCAAATACTAGTAATTCAACCCCTTAGATACAGACTCTATTTTCCATGAAGAAAAACCTCAGGGAACAACAAATCATTGTTGGTGCTCAGTGCTTGTAGTTCCTCATCCAAATGTTCTGTCAGAAATACCAGTTTCATGTCCGGACTAACATACAGTTCTTCAAAAGCTGGAGTAAAGATTGAAGGCGTGAGATGTCGCCATGTCGGAAAATACTTCGCCCAATCTCGGGTGAATTGTGTGAGAGATTTTTGAACTAGAAGATGAAGGAGTGAGGGGATGGAAACTCGAAGGGCGAGAGGGGACGCCCATACGCTGGTTAGTCTTGCAGAAAAGCAATTTCTCTCGACATAGTTAAAATCCTTACCTTCTCACACAACAAGGAAAGAGCGCATTCCATTTGTGTAGTTTGCACGTTGTGCAAAAAAAAAAAGTTGTGTAGTTTGCGAGGGTCATAGCATAAACACACCCCAACAGATTTCTTTCCCCGTGATCGAAAAGAATCAATCAAACATTAGTTTTTCTTCCAAGCTTCTTGTTTTATTTGGGAGGATCGACAAACACCTACCATTGCCAACCATTGAGCCACTTGTATATAACAGAAATAGACCCCTTGGGGCACATATAATGCCTCAACGCAACTCAATTTGAGGAGAGACATCAAACGATGGGGGTTCTGCGTTTTGCGCATGCTGTTCCTATGTTGCCTCAAAGCTACACTCTAGCGAAAGAGTTCAAATGGTGGGAGAGCCTCTGCGTTTTTGCACATATCGTCCCTACATTGCCTCATCGCCGATCCTCGTCATTTGAACAGATTTGAAGATGATGAGAGAGTCTATGTCATTTGTGCATGCCGCCATTCATCCTCACTTGAAGAGATTTGAAGATGATGATAGAGCCTCTATCGTTTGTGCATGCCGCCATTCATCATCACATTGAAGAGATTTGAAGATGATGGTAGAACCTCTGTGATTTCGTGCACGCCATCTCCACATTGCTCGACACAGCGTCAGAAGATGGGTTAGTCTATACTCTATACGCTTTGGTACCTAGTGAAGACTTGAAGCAACGGAGAATGCGCATAGCGACCTAGCCGTTGGCTAATTATCTAGTCACTTCACCGGATTCTTGACAGTTGTCAATTGATTTGACTTTGTGGAGAGCTTTTAGTGGACTAGCCATTGGCTAGTTATCTAGACAATTGGCCGCAATTTTAAATCTTTGATGGTTAGTTTAACTTGAGGTGAATGCGCCTACTGGACCCGTCTTTGATTGATTATCTAAGCACTTCACCTCATTGTTGAACTATATGTGGCCAATTGGACTCTGTAAAGAATGCGCCTAATGGGCTAGCTAGTTATCTAGATACTTTATCACAACCTTTAATGGTTTGGTTCGACCTGTGGAGAATGTGCTTAGTGGGCTTGCTGTTGGTCAGTTACCTAAGCACTTCCCACGATCTTGAATCTTTTGATAATTTAGTTTGACTTTGTGGATGCCCTTTTTATCAAATGGCTAGGTAAGTATTAGGAGTCTCATTAGAGAGCAATTTTTTAAGCTCACTGTGGATGCCTTTATTATCAAAATCTTCCAAATCAAGTAATATGTTATCCATCCTTCATAAATGTTACATCAAAATGAATCCACCTTCCATAAATAATACTCATTACTACCTTGTCTACCCTTACTATATTATTCACTCAAAACTCATCTCGTATTCAAACGAGCCGAGTGTAGTCTAACTCTCACGTGACGAACCATGGTTAGATACTCCCATTTTTTAAATCGCTTCATGCGAATAGTCTTGTCATTTAGATACTCATGGGTCGAAAGGTTGTCAGAGTAATCAACATGACTCAGCGGTCTTATCACCTTAAAATCGGAGGGTATATTCCCTTCTGCATATTTATTTTTTGGGTCACCTTAACTCAAACAAACATTTTTCTTTTTATGGAAGGAGATGAAGAGATTAATCTGGTTTATTAAGACATATTTTTAGTAGCATAAAAGGGAAACGAGGGGTCGACGGTGCATGGGGAGGAGCGATCGCGGACGTTAGCTCGTCAGTCTGTTTTGATGTCTGCAACGCGCTAGGAAGTGGCGACTCTAGGAATCCCGTTGCGTGGGTTCAAAATTTCACACCTTCCACTATATTACTGTCACAACCGTACAACACTAGGATTTTTTTTTTCCGTAAAAACTTCTCTACTTGATACTCCACAATTTACCTCCACGAAAAATTATTTGGTGGTCTTGCAGTTGGTTCACTGCTATGTATTGTCCAACACCTTTATTCATCACACATTGCACTAAAAGTATGAACTCTGCAAAAATAATTAGTGAATAAGAGTGTTGGGTCACCACTGATGCCGAAGACAATTGAATAATTACTCTTATCTCCATACTAGACAATAAACTACCTGCCACATTGTCAGCCAAATTTTATTACTTGACCAATGTGTCTCTGTGTTTTTACTATTGCTACCTTGTTGTGAGGTGAACTATATCTCACTGTGACATTTTATTGGTTGTACATTTGGTTGGCTATCAGCCATTCGATTCAAAAGATCAACATCCGTGCACTGGTTGGTCTTGTAGTGGATTTAGTCAGAAAGTCAGGGGGTCATTAATGCAATTATTCATCCTCAAGAACCCATACCCCATATGACTGGCATAGATTTTTGAAAGTTGAGTGGGTTCACCTGACCCCCCAGTCGTTCATGTGGTATCGCCCCTCGCGCTAGGTAACAGGATTATGGGGTCCATTCTCTTGGTTTCGAATTTGACCTGTACTTTGTGATGTACTTACGGGGAATGCCATTATTGAGTTCTCTTGTGTTGTACTGTTGTCCAGTTCAGGTCTGGTCTAGGCCATAGTTCTATTTTGATTAGGAGAATGATACTCTCAGTCCTATTAAGGCCCTATTCCACTAACTAAAAAAACTAAAAGTCAGTTTATTATATTTTTCGAGACAAGTCATCCCCTCACAATACATCACATAAAAAAATCACAAAAAGCCAGCGCGTATTTCGAACTCTCACATAAAAAAACCAAATTAGTGGCACACACCCTAAATGGCATTTGAGGGTTGTTCCTGTCCCACTTTAATGATCGATATCCTTCATATTTTAGAAATTGTTAAAAATATGAAATGCATGGAAAAGTAAGTTGATCAGACAATGTTAGATTCATGATAGGAAACAGTGATCTCATTTATCTAGTGAAAAATGAGTATGATTCAGTATGCGATACTATTTTTTTGAAACAGTGATATCATTTATCTAGTGAAAAATGAGTATCGATTCGGTATGCGATACTATTTTTTTGAAAGTAAAAGTCTTATGTGATCAACTAAATTTATACCTGATTAATGTGGTGTGTTGAATACTTATGTTCCCAACAAGCGGTGTCAATTAATGGGTAGACCCGAAAAGGGTCTATAAATGGCTTTACCAGAAAATTAGGTCCATAAAAAAGCATCATAGTGTTTTGTATTCCCTCCTTCCCTTTTATAGTGTAGACATTTCTATTTTGGGCTGTCCCTTAGGCCTGATTTGGAAAAAAAAAAAAAAACAAGTTTTTTGGTTTTTGGGGGGGCAATAAACCAGGTTCCTTTGGCAAAAAAAATCGGTGTTGGTTTTTTGCTAACACGTGTTCTAAACCAACGGTTAAGATGGAGCCAGGACGCCAGATAAACCAAAAAAACCACTTTTTTTATCCAAAGGAGTTTATGGTTTATTGGTACTTAAACCAAAAAATATGTTTTTTTTTTTGCCAAATCAAGCCTTAATAAGTGTGTGTTTTGAAAAATTATTGGGTACATTTCCTGTTTTGCCCTTAAAAGTAGATTCCTTTTTGAAAAGTTAGTGGGTATTATTATATTGATAAGGGTAAGTAGTGGAAAGTAGATGTAAAAGTTGATGTGAGAGAAAATAAATTGGAATTACGAAGCAACCCACTTAAAAAGGGGCGGAGGGAGTACATACGTTGTATAGTGTACGATCTAATAAAAAGATCTATTGATACGATAAACATAAACACATGACATTATTGGTTACGTGCCAAAAAATAACCTAAATGGTGTATTTTCAAGAAATTGATATAATCTTATCCAATCATAATCTCATTAATGTTCGACTAATTTAAATTTTATGACATCAAAACATGAGATGTATTGTGCATGTGGTTTAGCCACTGTACATTATGTATTAAGATTCTAAATCTTGTGACACTCTCATTTTCAGGAGGAGTCCGATTTTGTTCGCCCTTATTTAAAGAGGATGAACATTACCTTTATTTTGATTCGTAAAAATTGTGTATGAGATGAGTGCACTTTTTAGAAATAATGAAGTTAGTTTGTGGTGGACCCACACTTTACCCACCAGTCAGAAAGTGGATAACGTTCACCTCTGTTAATCAAGGTGAACAAAATCAACTTGAACAAAGTGAGAAATGTTTCTTGAAAATGCAAACTCACTAAGGGCCCGATTGGATACAGTCAAAGCCTCCTGAATAACTAATCCCCCTGATAAGAGGTGGGCCCCTCTCCTTTGTCTTGCCTTGGTTTGGCATGCCATTTTTGCAACCCTCTAAATAAATCCCCCCCTTCATGGTTATCAAGGCGTAGAGGGCTTGAGGTGGATAAAGTTTGGACACTCCTTAAGCTATCCAAAAATTATCCCCTTGAGCTATCCAAAAGTTATCCGTCCGGATAAGGGGTGTTTTATCCTCCCTCCTCTCATATTTCAATTACAAAACGACCTTATCCCCACATTTTATCCATTATCCAAACCAAGTACTATTTTATCTCATTTTTTAATACCTTATCTAAACCAACTTTTTTATTCACCCTCTATAAAATTCATATCAATGTGGGCCCACTCTTTATAAATTATATTCTCCGCAATCTTATCTCCATCCATATTTGATCCTCCTAAAACTTTTCATGCATCCAATCGAAACCTAAAGTCCAATCTTCATGGTGGCTCAATTGATTCGGGTGAGTTTCCCATTTGATAAAATCAAGGGTTGATTTTATAATCAAGGGTTGATTTTATCAAGTGAGGAAGAAAGTTAAATCTGAGATTTTATCAAACAACCTCACTTGAAAAAATCAAGTATTATCAAAATTTTATAAAATCAAATGGAAAATTAGGCCTCATTTTATTTGGAAAAGTGAGTCCCATAAACACAACTCAAAATTTGAAGAGTCCTTGGGAGGTCACTTGTTCCTAATAGATCTTGAACTTGCCATATAGTATGTCACCAAAGCAAAAGATGTGATAAAAATTTGCTACGTCAGTCGAAGATTCTTCAAATCTTTTGTACGTAGCAAAATCATTTCTTGTGTGGCAGCAAAATCTTTCTTCAAGAAGCCTACTTTTTTTTCTTCTTTCTCACTGTTAAATATTCAATAGAAGTTTTTTTGAGTATGGGGTGCTTGGCTGACCGGACTTGTTTGGTATGGGTCTTGAGACCCGAATTTTTCCTCCAATCATTATATCTACTTCCAATCATTACTTTATATTTTCAATCATTTCTTTCCAATCATTACCCCTATTACTCTTTCCACTCAAAACCCAAACCCCAAAACCGAACCGAACCGAACAAGATGCTTATCTCCTTTTCAACTTCTCATTTATTTATTTTGGGTGTTTGGAAGACAAAACTGAGGAGAAGCCAAAAGTAGGTTGGAATGAGCTTTTTGACTTATCATTTTCCACTTTCACATGTTGATTAACAAAAAACAACAACAAAATATATTTTGCACATATCTCTCAAACACTACTCCTGTTGCAAAATGTATTATACACATTTCTCCCAAACACTCATACCAGATTCAAAATACATTCTGACCATAATCTAAAAAACCAAAAAACTAAAAAAATGAAAATGAAAAGCTGAAAATGAGGCTCTCAAACATCCCGTTAAACCTGACACCCCTCCTTTCTCAATATCTACATCTCATTGAATATTTTATTGATTTCATGGTTTCTATTATCTTTCATATTCTAAACTTCAATCGCATACCGCCACCTGCTTTTGTTTTTCAATGTTATATTCTATGCTATGCATTGTTACGGAGAGCGTAATTTTCCTCCTCTTCCATAGGATAAAGATTCAGATCTGGTAAAGTGCGAGTCCGACGAGTTGGAAATGGTTCAATCTCCCATGGAGATACCCTTTCGGGCCTTGCAATTGATGCATCTTCATCATCCCATTGAACCTGGAAAAAATACGAATAATTAGAAAAACAAAGCAAAATATTCGAAACCACCAATAGAAAGTAAGTCAACTAAATTTACCCTCAGGGAACGCCATTTCGAATTTTCCCACTGGGAAGAAATATCCTCAACCCCCACTATGATGCCTGAAAATCTGACCAACAAAAATGCATCATTTTCTTCACTAACTTAGCTCCAATGGAAGAAATACACAAAACTAGCATGGGATGTTTTACTACCTTATCACAGGAGAACTTCTCTCACCAGAATCCTCCCCCTCAAATCTCATCTTGAACCTCATGCCAACTGCAAAACGGTTGTTGACAGCTTCTAGGTATTTGTTCAAGCCTATGATGAATTGACTCATCCTAATAATTTTTATCAACGCAATAGATTAATATCGAATTCAGTGTGGTCTCTAAAACACAAGGAGCTTTCAAGGAAAAATCATGAAGGAAAAGATCCCACCTCGGCTTATTGAAGACAACAAAGCGGGTTCCGGTAGCCACAGCCTCAGATGTAGCTGCTAGAACTCCTCGGTGAGATGTAGTTGCTAGAACTAGTTGGTGCATGCTCTGGCTCGAAATTAGTGACAATGGCATAGAGCACTGTTGATGAGCAACACGCCGAAGACCGACACGCATTTCTCCATTCTCTCCCCTAGAGGAAACAAATTTATGTGGTTTAACATGTCTCTGAGTTTTTTTGATGAGTATTAACATGTCTCTGAGTTACCAACTCGAAAGTGATTGTAGAGAAAATAGGCAATAGTATAGAGGGATATTTGACTTTGAACAAATATATGAAAGGATAAGAGCAGTACCTTAGGAACACAAAACTATCCCCAGCAACTGGTTTTTTCTTTTTAAGAAATGTACTCCATCCTGCTGTAAGCTTATGCCTCACGGGTTGTCCTGCACGACATGCACATTTTTAAAACAAAGCGAAATGAGGTCTCAGGTTTTCAAGGACAGTATTAGAACTTTGTTTCTTAGCCGCAAATATCTAATCATGCAAGGGTTACTTCATGTCATGGGTCTCAGACACTCAATGATCAACAAATCTATTTTCTCTTCCTCTCTCTATTCAAAAATCCCAGCTGCTTCATAAGGAATGGAAGAAAAATGGACCGAAAACCATTAACTTTACCTTGAAAAGCATGCTTAAATATCCATTCCACGCCATGAAGATCCTTGGTGATCAGGTCCTGCGTAGGTGGTTTCTGATTCTTATCCTGAACAAGGATAGAAAGTATTTTGATCAATAAAATGGCAATAATGAAAGAACTGAACAAGGTAAAAAGAAGTTCAACATGAGGAGAATTTTACCAGCTCAGGGAAGCATTCTTTGGCGTGTTTTTTTAGAACTGAAAAGCCAGAGCCCCTATCAGAGGGAGTTAAAACCTTGCAGAATGGGTAAACTATTGGCGTTGAAGGTTCTGGAGGGTACGATTCAGGACTTGTTGGTTCACTTTGCTGCATAAATAACTGATGTAACGACGTAACATCCATCAGAAGCATAAATAAATTAACTTCACAATGTTTATAGGTTCATACATCTTGTTCTGGGACTAAAGTAATTTGCATATAAACCTCATCAGTGTCCTGTTCAGCCTACAATCACAAACAATAACTTGCAGAATGAGCGGCAGATTGAGTTGCTAAATCAAAATTACAGACAAACAAAAAGAAATTATTTGGGTTATAATATTGAGAGTTTTCATATTACAGTAGCAGAGACTACTCACAACTATTTAGCCTAAATTGGTCGAACTAACAAAGCAGCTGGGCATGGGATGTCCAAGCGAAAATTGACAAGGGAGAGAGAGGAATAAAATATACAACTGTATGGATTTTCAGTTGAATGATTGTAAGGTGGCTCCCGGCATGTAAAAAAGACTTTGTTTAATGCTTATAACATAGTAACATTAATCCATTTATGTTGGAGAACAGAGTTTCATGTAGCCTATCCCAGTTGATTTGCAACTTAAGAATGGTTCAGATTCTTTTGGTCTATCAAGAGCATCTCCGGTCTTAGCCTTTTCTTCACTCAAAATGCAAAATTTTAGCGAAAACACTAAAATCCACTCCACTCTTTGACTCAAACCTATATACCAAATTGAGTTTTACCCAATTTTTTACTCAAATTTACTCGAAATTTTATTGAAGATTTTATTGAAATTTGTTGAAATTTGTTAATGAAGATTTTATTGAAATTTGTTATTAGATTTGGGTTTGCATGAAGATTTTAATGAAATTTGTTATTAGATTTGGGTTTGCATGATTCATACCAAATACACTTTTTACTTAAATTTGAGTAAAAATATGAGTAAAGGCCGGAGATGCTCTAACTTTTGATTATATTCAAGCAAAATGGCTAACCCCATTGACCGGGATACAAGACAAAATTGTCTTAGGTAGCACCCAAGTTCCCACACTTAATCAGGAAACAACCAGAAAGCTGAAATTAGCAATAAAAAGCTAAGTAGAGTATTACCCGAAGCCGAATGTCTATAACACTACAAAGGATCTTTGAGGGCACATCCTTTGTAGTAGTGTTAAGATCAAGATGAATACCCTGATTCAGTTCTTGATTTGTTGATGCCTCCAACTAAAAAAAAAACCCCAAAAAATATCATAAATTTCAGAACCCGCAAAACAAAACATAAATTAAGTAAAACCCATTAAAAGAAACTTAAATTTCAAAGTCCAAAATTAGGAACTAATATGAATTTTGGTTGATTTTACTTGTTCCAGGTACCCTTGTGGAAAATAGAACACTTTCTCTCCAACCCTTGGAATGTCAACCAGTGGACCAGCACACAACTTCCATAGCTCTTTGTCCAGATAATCATTTTCATAACCTATTCATACATATGTCCTCAATAAAATAACGAACCCCCAAAAAAGGAACTTATAAACCAGGAAAAACAAAGAAAAAAAAAAAGGCCGTTTAAAAATTGACCTTGAGCTGAGATTTTGGGCTGCGATGACGACCCTCGATTCGCCATGATAAAAAGCAGAAAGTCAAAAAAGATGGGATGCAAAAAAAAGCACCACCCCTTCAAATCAATATCAATCAGGTGGGTAAAAAAGAGTCTCTTGTCTCCTTTTCTGTAGCTGTATAAATACTGTATGGAAGAGTGCAGTGCGTAACTCTCACTTAACTAACCATGGTTAGATTCTCCCATTTTTTTAATTCGCATTCGGTTTTATAGTAAACCAAGAAGTTCTTCCATTTTTTTAATTTGCATTATGTTTTATAATAAATTAATAATCAAACTATTACCTACGGTTTATGAATTTAAAGAACCAAACTAATTGATAAAATACATAGGACGGAAACAATCCAAACCACTGAAATATGGTTCGGTTTTGGTATTTTTTTTTAAACTGCATTCGGTTTTGATATTGAACAGCGGTTTGCTTGAAATTGAAATATTATTCCCATAAATTATTTAAAGGTTTTAAAATTGCATAGATATCTAATCTTTTTTAAACTAGTTTTATTAGTATCATCAAAACTCACTAACATATTATCACTAACAAGAGTAGAATACTAGTAATAATTAGTGAAGAAATACAGCCCAGTATTAGATTAGAGATTAGGAAATAAGAGGAAAATACCAGTATAGGTATATATATATATGCTGTACGGTTCGAATCGGTTCGAAACCAGAACCATTAAAGTAAATTCAATTACCAAACCATTCAACACAATTTCTAATTTTTTAACACCAATACCAAATCATATTACTAAAAAACCGAATTATTCGGTTTGGATTGGACGGTTATTTTTGCTCACTCTTACGCTTCATGGGAAAAGTCTGACTACTCCATTTAAATAATACACTTCCCGGCAAATAAAAAGCGGCACAAGGGTTAGTGTTAACCAGGGATGGGCGGTTAAGCTGACGACAATTTAATGGAAAAGGCAACGTGAGGTTAATAAACGGCTACGACGGTTTTGAAACGAGGGGTCGACTGCGGATAAGGAAGCACGATCGTGGACGTTATCGTTACTGTTAGCTCCGTCTCTTTTGATGTCTGCTACGCGGCAAGCAACAGGGTTGGCTTCAGTAAACCCGACATGGCGTTTTTTAATATTTCCAGTTTTGTGGATCCTCTTGGTTTCGTATTTGACATGCAATTTATCTTGCAAGTACAATGTAAGTAAAGGATCTATTGATTCGATAAACGTAGGCACATGAATGCCAACTTGAAGATTGAGAAATATTTCTTCAAAATGCAAACTCGGTAGAGGCCATTTGGGACCTTGGTTTTGGATTGTGAATTGTGCATTAAAGGGTGTTTGGGGAGCCTACTCTTCTACTTTTCATTTTTTACTTTTTGGCTTTTTGAATTATGGTCAGAATGCGTTTTAAATTTGGGAGGAGTGTTTGGGAAAAATGTGCAGAATACATTTTGTAACAGTAGTACTAGTGTTTGGTAGAAGAATGAGAAAATGAGTTACGGATTGATTTTTTACCATTTGCCCTTTTTTTTTTATTAATTATGGTATTGAAAAAAAAGTGTACGAATATTGTTGTTAGCAAGTATTTTTAAAGTCATATTGGAATTTTTTTTTTGTAAACGCAACCCGCCTAATTTTGGAAATTTTTTTTTTGGAAAATAGAAATTGATCTTCCTTTTTTGGGGGAATAAGAATTACATAAAATTGAAGTAATTGCCAAAAAAAAAAAAAATTGGTCCAAAAAATTGAGGAACGTTCTTAGTATTACTTGCAAGTCTTGAATTTTTTTTTTTCGGTAATTAGGAAGAAGTAATAATGAAATAAGTAGCAATTACTGGTTTTTTTTCTAAAGTCCTTTTTGTTAATATTCCTTTAATTTTGGGGAATTGAAAGTATCCAACTATGTTATTATTTTTATTAAAATACCGATTAAATGAAATCCAAGTAACTGCAAAAAAAAAATTAGAAACATTCATTAATCCAAATTAAAAAAACAATGTACAGGATAACGGGAAAAAAAAAAAAACATACAACTCAATAAGGTAATAAGGTTGTTCTGGGCATTTTCCTTTAAAAAGGTCATGAGGAACCGAAAACATGTGATGAGGGTAAAAGTGACCTCAAGAATGAGAATGCAAAAAGGAGCTCCCAACATATTTCTCACTTTTGCTTTCTAAAACCCAAAACCCAAAATACATTCTCAAATAATTCATTCTCCAAATCTCAGCCAAACAATCAAAAAGCAAAAATGTGAAAATGAGAATGCGAAAAAGTGGCTCCCAAACAGCCTCAATTTTTTTGAATGTTTGAGAGTTGTGGCCCAAAATGAATTCCCTTATAATCCATTTTCAAAATCACACTTTAGAAGCACAATTTGATAATCAGTCTTGGAGGTACTTTTGTATTCTCATTTTGCATTCTAGCTAGGTAAAAAAAATTAGTTTCATAATCTATTTTGATGATTACTCCCACACAATACTATGTTGCAAAATTTATTGTGCACATATCTCCCAAACAGTCTACAAATCAATTCTTCCATCCCATTTTGTTTGTTTATTATTCTTTTTGACCCTTTTGTGTCTAGTGCCCCATATCTTCGATGTGGATCTTCTGTGATATATTTAAATTTGTTCTATAATACAAAATTCTCGAAATCATAAAAAATATTATAGATATGAAAATATGGACAATAGACACAAAAGTCACGAAAGAAATAATGAACAAACGAAATGGGACAGACGGAGTACTAATCCATTCTGACCATAACCAAAAAATCTAAAGTTGGTAATTCAAAATGCAAAAAATACTATACTCCAAGTCTAATCTTCGATGCAATGAAGTCCCCACAAGAGCATCTTTTTTGGTATTCAAAAAAAGAAAGGTCTAATCTTCATGATTGGTAAGTTTATTGTTTATTTGGAAAAGTGGGTCTCAGAAAGTCAAAAGAATTAATAAAAAAGCTCAAAACTTGAAGAGTCAACGTAACTTGATCCTAATGGATCTTTAACTTAGTACCACATATGTCACCAAAGCAAAATATGTGAGAGAAATTTGCTATATCCATCGAAGATGCTTTAATATTCCAAATCTTTTATACTTTCTTTTTGTATTTAGCAAAATCTGTTTCCATTGTGGAAGCAAGATCAATGGAAACAAGATGCTTTAAGATTCCAAATCTTTTATATGTTCTTTTGTATTTAGCAAAATCTGTTTCCCTTGTGGAAGCAAGATCTTTCTTCAAGAATCGTACTTGTATTTATCTCTAACTGTTAAATATAAAGATATTCTGAAATCAACAATGTAAAAAAATAAAAATGCTTGGAACTATTCAATTGGACAAATATCCATCTGACCTCAAGGAAGAAGATATTTTTCGTCTACCTCCAAACGGCATGTGAAAAGATTCTAAATCTTTTGACATTTGCTCTCGATAGGACCGTAGTTACTAGTTAGCAAGAATCTTTTTCAATCTTTTTTTTTTTCCTGAACTGAATCTTTTCCTGATTCAAAATCTTATTTTCTTATGTTTTTTCTCATTGCAAATGTAGCGAAAAGGATTTGTCAAATCTATTTCATTTTTTATATGATTTTCATATTAAGTTGTGGAAAACAAATAGAACCGGTTACCAAGTTAGATCCGGACTTTATGATCTGGGCTAATAGGCACGAGTGGAGCCTTTGGTTCTAGAATTCTGGATGGGAGCATCTCCAACACCCTCGGCATCTCCTCCCTCTGACAAGTTTTTCAGTACCTATAGGGTACGGTGGATCTCAGCCGTCTAATACACTTTTGGATGGCTCGAATACCATGTTTGGGTACCACGTAGGCTCGGCCACGTGATACCCGGTAGGTACCCAAAAAAATTTCCCTCTCTTTGAAGATTTTGTCAGGCAAACTTTCCAAAACCATTTCCCAGCAGCCTCACGGCCCTCACCACGTCCTTAGCAATTTCACATTTGCTATAGTGACTCGCCATACAAGGTCGGAGATATAATAGAAATTTACTAATAATATAATTATTATTTAGATAATTAGTACTATAACATATGCTGAAAATCTAATTTGATATCATTAAAAATTAAAATAATTTTACGCTGTGATGTATAATTTTCTCAATTTCTTTGATAGACTCAATTAATTACACATGGTGTCGTAATTGTCGACAAAAAACAAAACAATGTCATATGCAATAGAGTTATATACTACACAATCTCATGATACGCTGAAAACAATTTTTTGTTGAAAATACAGTATTTTCCAAATTAATCTAAATTTTTAGTACAGAATGTGACAAACTGACAATATTTAGAACTGTGTAAAGGCAACATCGTATGGTGCCTCAAACCCCTCACTACACATTTATACACTAATAAGCATATTTTATCCCAATGTGCTCCTGGATACTCCATGACCCTTTTTCATAACACATCAGGAGAAATTTCACATACAATTAATGTGATGGAAAATGGGCGTTGACACTATGTGACGGAACCCCAATAGCACTGAAAATCTCTTGATTCTGAATAAGTTTTTTAGTGCCGTATTATGTGACGGAGCCTCAATAACACTGAAAATCTCTTGATCCCGTACGTGACTCCAACGTGCATGGTACCCTGCGACCAATCAAAACACGTCATTCGGGCATGAGGTCCTTCATTCGGTACAGCGTGGTGTGTGTCACATAGGTCGCGTGGGCCCGTAAAGACGTGGCGCGTTTCGATTGGGCGCAAGGTACCACGCCGGCACGACATGGTCACACGTGGTATCCGCTCGGCACCTAAAAATTCCGATTCCGGAGAGGGCTTTGGTGCCAAGGGACACTAAATAATTAATCGGGAGGCGATTCACATGAACAAAACAGAGTCGTCTCGCTTGACACATTAATGACCGGCGTTCCATATTGAGCAATGTACGTGGAGTTATTGCCATGTCCCCCGTCGATTGGTTTCGTAGATTAAAACTTGTTTGGTTCAGTTTCATTTCCCCCATTGAAAATTATTAATTACGACACATTTGTCTGTACTTTGTAGTGCAGTAATTGATAGTGTGCCGGATTGATTAATGAGTTTACTCCCCACATAATTGATAAATATTTACTTTTTGGGCCACAAAAGAGTAATTTCATGCGACTCCCGAGTCCCGGTTTGGATAATTGGCTTTTGACCAAGCCGAAGGGAAGATTAATTGAGATACACGTAAACTCGTCCGAAAGCTCCTGACCATGGCACCAAAAACAAAAAGTATTAAATGATAGTGTGGTACGTCCAGAGCCGGCTCATAGATTTCGGAGACCTAAATCGAACTTATTAAACGGGGTCTACCCTATATTTTGCATACATAAATTTGTGAATAATGAGTCTTTATAAAAACCATTACAAAAGATTTATCATTACAAAACAGAAAAAACTAACCTATAGTTATCCAAAAATATACAACCGCTACAATATTTCAAAATCCATCATTTGAACATTTGTCTTCTCGCACTTTTAGCGGCAGCGTATTAATTAAGTCTTCATAATCAAGCATCTTCACCATATTCTTCTCAGTGGACAAAATAGCCAATCCATTTAACCTTTTTTGAGACATGGTCTAGTATATATATGTAGGATTCCTAAGTAATTGGGGGTCCTAAAATTTTGATTTTTTGGTGGGCCTAAATCCCATGCTTCTTGAAATTCATGTCTAAGCCGGCTCTGGGTACGTCTCATATGTTGTTCTTAGTAAAAGACAATAAAATGACACTGTGGTAATTTATTTTTTTACCCTTTTTGCTTAGGGGCAAGGTGCATTTGAACAAGGGAAAATTTCAAAAAAAACCCTGAACTTTCACCTCAATGTCACATAAACACCTATACTTTGACTTATTTTAATTAGGCACTTGAACTAAATTGCCGTTATTAAATTGGACACCCAATACCAATTTCCGTCCATTTTGTGACGGAAAATGCACAGCTGGCTGCTTTTACACTCACTTGGCCAAATATCAGATGACTGGACCAAATACCAGATGACTGGGCATGTTTTTGGGAAAAAAAAAGCATGTGAGGTGCACATGACCATTAATTGGCAGCTTTCCTCTCATCCCTAACCTATTTTTTTTTAACTCGTCTCATCCCTAACCTCACAACTCTTCCTTTCCCCTTCCTCAATTCCCCTCCCAACCAACAATCCCAATTCCAATTCCCACAAACCCACGACCCCTCAAACCCTCAACTCACTCCACTCGTCCGGATCGACTCAATTCCAAACCTAGAACGCTGTCAACTCTCTCGGGTCAACTCAAAATTATCTCCCATAACCCGGACTCATTCAAGCTCTGTAACCGAATGAGTTCTTCAACATTCGAGTGGCTTGCTGGCCTACTCGAGTGTCGCGACCCAGTTGAATCGCCACTTAACCTCCGTGATGAAACCCAACTCGGAATGGGGCTTTTTTGACTACCAACGGCGCTGATTCTGTGTGAAACAACAAAAGCAAATCCCAGATCCATATGTACACAAAGGTTGAAGGAAATCCAGTTCCTAGTGAAGCGTGATAAGGTGCGGCGTACTGCGGCGTACGTGCCGGAAGTTAAAGGGACTTTTTTGGAGAATAAGTACAGTGGTGGGTTGCTTAAGCAGAAGATGGAGCTTTGTTTCTTCCATGAACGACGGCGAGGGTCTTGATCTTTTCTTCATTTTTTCCCTTGTTCAAAAGTTTTTGAATTAATCCTTCTTCTTGAATCGGCAAATTATAAGAGAAAGTCTTCGACCGAATGAGAGGATGCTGCTAGCAATTCTTCTTGTTCTTGTCCGATTTTGGGTGGTGTCCAAATGAGAGAGAGAGAGAGAATCGGTGGAGGCAGGAAGAGGAGAGAGACTAGGTTTTTTTTTTTTTTTATGTGGCCTTTTTGTTCCACCAAATGTCCACTCAGCTTCTACATTGCCATCTCAGCATCCAAAACTTGCCACATATACACTCTCCGTTACCAATTGGACGGAAATTGGCATTGGGTGTCCAATTTAATAACGTCTGTTTAGTTCAGGTGCCTAATTGAAATAAGTCAAAGTATAGGTGTTTATGGGGCATTGGGGTGAAAGTTCAGGGGTTTTTTTGAAATTTTCCCTTTGAACAGCATACGCACACCTAATCTATTCTTGATACAGTCAAAAAGAAAAAGAAAACGATCTATTTTGAAACTAGGAAATTCAAGAGAGAAACTTGTAATATTTGACTTACAGAAGTATGCCCTTAGTTTCAATCGAATTAGAGGTTTGTGCTTCGGAACACTAGTCATATATATAACGGATGTGTGATAAGGCTAAAATCGAATTCCTAGAAGGCATTGAATGCATTATAGGATCGTAGTGCGCAGAAATTCAAATCAATCTAGTTTCTTTTTGTTGTGGAAAAAAAAATAATCCAGAGCCTGTTTTAGAAGGTTAGAAAAGATAGACTTTGCGTCAAAAGATAGAAGCGACATGTAGGGTGCGATAAATAATAATACATGTCATAAGATCCAATATTTTTTTGTAGGTATAGTGGAACATAGACTAAATGAGAGTGGGTCTAACTAACATCATCCTTCCATGATATTAGTCCATCCCAAACAAAGACTATTATAGAAGATTTTTGAAGCCCAATAGAAATTAGTTATGAGAATAATAAATCTTAGAAACAATTGGATGACGAATTAATGGGTAGCAATTTGATAATGAATTTCATTGAACATATCTCCAAAGTTGAATGCGATTTGTCGGGCTTCAGTATTCTCGAAAATTTGACTTATCTCTGGTCTGACGTTTCAATTAAGTAGATGACAAGTTCGATCGAGCTTGCGTGAGGATTTGTACGCGTTTTCATGACCTTTTTTTTCAATATGTATGCGTTTTCTTTTTGAACTGTCTTAAGTTTCAAATAGGTCCGATAGCAAATTGATAAATTAGCATATAGGTCTTTGAATGCAATAAGCTTAGACAATTAATCAAAATTCGAAATGTGTTTAACCTTCACTTGACTTGTTTTTGTTGTCTAGATTCATATGCAATATACTCCTAATACATAACTGTTGGTAGTTTGTACGATGCATTGATCCTGCCATCGTTTTCGCTACCCCGGCGTGCATAAGACCTAAACTTCTGGGGAGTATCCACGGAGTCCACCATATTCGTTGGACTCAATTTACATTAAATGACTCATATCCACTTAAAAGGCTAAGTCTTGTAAGTGGTGAGTTATCGAATTGTATATTAAGATCCAACCATCTTTATATTTTTTCAATATGAGACTTAACCTTTACACATGTTCCAATAATGAATCGCTATTTATATTTAAAGGAAATATATCTCCATCGGAAAAATCCCACTATATATATTTGTTTTCATGGGGCCTTTTTTTTTTTTTTTTTTAGATACCTGTGACTATGAAGTAAACACCATTTGTTCTTCACCTTTGACTTGTTTTTGTTGTCTAGATTCAGACACAATAATATTCCATGTGATTCTTTTCCAAGCAATTTTAAGCCCCCTGGTATTTTTTAATAATTTTTTCCTAGTCACCGTGTGAGGTTATCTCCTAGTCTTTAGCCCCATCCCACTAATAAAAAATAATATATTTTAAAAATCAAAACAGATCATTCTCTTATAATACATCACATAAAAAGTTGTGGAAAATCAAAAAACAAATAATTTTTTTTTGTTAGTGGAACACCCCTTAATATCAAGTACAGTAATGACCTTTTTGTCTTTTTCTATCGGGCAAGTGTTTGGTCCCGTGAAAGAAACCATAAAACCACCCATAAAATACATCCAACGGATGAAATCCATGCGGTATATTGTTTAAATAGTGTACCGGATGAATTTCACCCGTCGAATGTATTTTATGGGTTTCTTTTATGGGACTATATCAGACCTCTTTTCTATCTTTTGGGTTCTTGTCTTTTTCTTTCTTGTGTTAGCTCCCTCCTGTGATAACTGCAATAATTTTTGCATTATTGACACAGGAGTTAAATCTGTGAAGTATATAATTCGATTTTGATTCCATCACTTCAGTAACTATGGCGGGGCTCGAGAATAGTATTCCCAAAAGATAGATGCATTAACACTTGCACAAACTATTTTTCACGTGATTCGTGGACCCATATACAGTGGTAGCTAGGTTCCATATATCTCATATGATAGAAATGTGTAATTGTTAGTACAAGTGTTAGTGTCTATAATGTACTTGATGATATTTCATGAGTGGTAGGTCTCATGTGAGAGAGTTTGTGTCATTGTTGGTGCAAGTACTATTAGTGCCTGTAGCAAACCTCATTTAGACACAAAAATGTGCAATTTTTTTTGATAACTCACGTTTTCAGTCAGTCTACGTACACCTCGACAAATCCATGGAGACCAATCCCACCATTCACTAGCGGGCGACACAATATTGAAGCCGGGGTAAAACTATGTATGAACTAGCCCCCCAAAAAATGATAGCATTTGTGAGGTTTTAAACTTGAGACAAAGAAGAGTAATAAACTATGAGTCTTGCTAACGTGTGCCCAATGAGCACACAATAAGAACACAACCAAACAAAAAAAAACACACTCCAATACACATTTTATACTTTTCAATACACTTTTACATATCCCTATACACTTTTCACACATTTCAATATATTTTTTCAACCTTAGGGCACACGTTAGCATATTCTATAAACTATTAAAGTCTCAAGCCTTTAGCCACAAGGCCAACCCCTTGAAATTTAAAAAAAAAATGTGCAAGTTGCCTACAGCTTAAGCCTGTCTACATTTTTTTTTTATCAGCAAAAAAAATTATAATCTTGAACACAAAGTACAAAAATTAAAGGGACTTGAGTATACCGGCATAAAAGCCATTGAAGACCTACCCTCAAAAACTAGCAAGAAACCAACCAAAGATGGACTAGGCCCAAACAAATTGGCCCTGACCAACCCAAATAACTAAACCAAAGCCCACAACACAGCCCTGAAAAAAACCCTAACACTAAGCAAACCTTAACCAAAATACCCACAGACCCACCACCCAAAGGACCAGCCGGTGCCACCACCCAACCACCACAAAAACCAGGCACTGCACCTCCAAGAAAACGGAGCACCAGCCTACCTACTATTAACTATTAAGTAGTATGAGTGTTGGAAAGAAATTTTTGAGAAATTTTTTTGAGATTGTGTTTGGTGGCTCCGGGTCTGCTGTCCCGGGTAGCTGTCCCGGATTGCTGTCCCAGGCCCAAAAACGGCACAGTTTTGGTGCCACTCTAAATCTTTGCAAAATGCAATTTTGTGGGACCCACTTTCGGGTCCCACACAAATGATCCAAACCGTTAAATAATTTTAAAATAATTATTAAAGTGGTCTTGGAGAAAATCAGGCTCATCAAATATTTTTACGTTATTGATCTAATCTGTTCGATTTTCATTCAGAATTCAGGATTCTGTAGTTGTAGTTAGAAAGAATCTTCAAGAAAAGTTATAAAATTTTGCGCTCGGAAACTCATTGATCCGAACCATAGGTGTCGTAGGGCTCGTTGAGAAGAGCATTCGGTAAAAAAATTATCTTGTTCGGATATCGATAGTTATAAAAAAACCTCATATTTTTAGGGTTTTGATACCTATCGATGTCTGAACAAGATAATTTTTTTACTGCATGCTCTTCTCAACGAGTCCTACGACACCTATGGTTCATATCAATGGGTTTCCGAGCGCAAAATTCTATAACTTTTCTTGAAGATTCTTTCTAACTACAGGATCCTGAATTCTGAATGAAAATCGAACATATTAGATCAATAACATAAAAATATCCGATGGGCCTGATTTTCTCCAAGACCATTTTAATAATTATTTTAAAATTATTTAACGGTTCAGATTGTTTGCGTGGGACCCGAAAGCGGGCCCCACAAAATTGTATTTTGCAAAAGGCGTGGAGGTGCACCAAAACTGTGCCGCTTTTGGGCCCGGGACAGCTATCCGAGACAGCTGATCCGGAGTCGTGTTTGGTTGGGTTTTTAAAAATAAGAATAATTAGGAAATGATTGGAGAGAGAGAGAGAAATGAAAATGATGAGATAATAATTGGAGAGATAAGAGTAAGAAATAATTGAAGAAAGAGAGATTCTTTTTCAAAAATTCTTTTAAAAATGGGCAAAAAAAGATATACCAAACAAGGCCTCTATTTTTCAGTACTCCCTCCGTGGACCATCCCCATTTTATAGTCTCAGTTTGCAATTTTTGCTGTCCCAAAAAAATTGTCCCATTTCAAAACTAAATGGGCAATAGGTAATGAATTCCCTCTTTTACCCCTCCTTTTGAAATTAGTACTACTAAAAAAGTAAGAAAAATGTAATGATTGAAGGGTAAAATGAGAAAAGTAAATTTTGAAAAGTGCAATGATTGTGTTCCCTTATTTAGTTGGAATCCTCAAAAGGGACCATAAAATAGGGACGGAGGGAGTATTATTTTTGGACAAAGTACAATTTTGAAAGTAAATTTTGTAAACTCTACTAGAGATGCTCCTGTGCACCAGGTTTAACCAATTTTGTCATGAAAGTGAAGCGCCCTTTTGGGCATTATTCTCCGTGATTTTTCCATGCGGTCTTTTGGTAATTTTCTTTGAACTTTACTAAATTCAGGTCAAATTTTTTCATCATCTTTGTCGTCTTTATGAGAGTAATCGAAAAGTATTAAAATATACTCCCTCTGACCCAAGTTGTTGGTCTTTCAATCTATAATATTTGTAAAGATTTTAAAAAATTGTATTCCCTCCGTCCCTTTTATAGTGTGTACATTTCCATTTTGGGTTGTCTTTTAACAAGTGTGTGTTTTGAAAAGTTAGTGGGTATATTTCCTATTTTTCCCTTAAAAGTAGATTCCTTTTTAAAAAGTTAGTGGGAATTATTATATTGATAATGGTAAGTAATGGAAAGTAGATGTAAAAGTTGTAAAAGTTAATGTGAGAGAGAAATAGTTGGAATTCCCAGGTAACACATTTAAAAATGGACAGGGAGAGTATACTAGAACTAATTGAGATCAACTATCAGATAATATCCATACTGCACATAAAATACGTTATAGATTGAAAGATATGAACAATTTAAAAATTACATTGAAATCCGAACAGGATAAACTAATGCAGGCTAAAATTTATTATTCTGTAAATATAGCAATTATATTTTATTAGTACGAATGTTTTATTTTAATCAAGATTTTCTAGAAGTATTTAGTTTCCTAGTTTGTTTTAATCTAATATTCCCATTTTGTAGTTTGCTTGGTTAAGAGGAAATAGGGCTAATTTTGTTACCTTATACTCCCTCCATCCCTTTTATAGTGTGAACATTTTCATTTTTGGTTGTTCCTTAATAAGTGTGTGTTTTGAAAAGTTAGTGGGTACATTTCCTATTTTGCCCTTAAAAGTAAATTCATTTTTAAAAAGTTAGTGGGTATTATTATATTGATAAGAGTAAGTAATGAAAAGTAGATGAAACTTGATGTGAGAGAAAAATAATTGAAATTCTCAGGTAACACACTTAAAAAGGGATGAAGGAAGTATTTCATTCTTAGTATTTAGCATTTAGGAAGTTTCTTGTATTGCCGTTTATTTTGGCAAGATTTTTTTATTTTCTAATACTGAAATTTGGCAATATCTCAAATCTTTTTATTTTGATAATTATTGAGTCAATTAGCGATTTACCGGAATTCAGCTTCCTGTTTTGCTGATTCTTTTTCGGTCTTAGTTTTAGTATAAAATGTATTATAGGGTGGCTTTAGAATGGTCGTTGTTTATGAAAAAAAGATAAAGAAAAATGAAATTATTCTCAAAATTATTTGTTCAAAGAGGGGAGATGTGCACGGTTAGTCACTCGTTGTCGATTTTTTTGGCTTTGTCTACAGTGTGCAGCGGTTTTTAGGATTGTATTGGGTATGGTAATGTTGCCCAGCGCCTATCGAGGGAAAAATAATTCGGTGCCCCAACAACTTTTTAATATGACAATATATAGAACTATAAAAAAATTGATCTTTAATGACACTAACTTTATCACTAAGTTGTCACTAAAAGTGTGTCATTAGGTTGTCATTAAACTCAATTTTTTTGTAGTATATTTATCTATGATTCATGACTAAATGTAGAGACATGTCTACGTAGTTAGTTCATGGTTATATATTGCTACTTTTTACTTGTTAGACACTAGGAAGAGGAAGAGAGATGATAAAAAAAACAAAAGGCTGTAGGAAGAGATGACACTGGCGACGCTAAAGGGATAAGAGTGGGGTCAGCCAACTCCACAGAAAAAAAAATTATTAGTACTACAATATTATTATTTTTTTAGAAAATTAATAAATGAACTCCAAATAAATTTAGAGATGACACCACTGGATAATTGCCCTACTTTCAACCCCCTAGTTGTATGGCTTGTTTGAATTTTAGTCACTCGTTTGTTATTTTAATAGGGAGAGATTGATCTGTCTTGTTAAGGAGGTAATTTGATAGTATCGGCCTAAAGACCATCATGCAACTATTCCAGAACATGAGATTGCATCGAATGCAATTGTAGAAGCCAGCATAGCTTTTTTTTTTTTTGTGGTGAAAACTGAAAACAGAGAATGAGAATACTGATATATGCCTTTTGACGATTCTCATGGACAAAAACCGTGTCGTCTCTCCTGAAACATTTATGACCAGTCCATATTGGGCAATGTACATGGAGTTATGAGCCCCCTACGAACACATCTCCTCACCACTCCCGCTTGTGGCACAATGCATGATTGGTAATGGGAGAGAGTACTTTGAAACTACTTTGCAAATACCAATCATCCAGTGCCACGCAGGCAGGTGTGGTTTGGGGTGCGGTGGAGAGGTCTGTCCGTCGCATTATTCGTGGAGTTATTGCCATGTGTCCCGCCGATTGGCTTCGCATGTTTGCCCCCATTCAGTTGTGAAAACTGAAGACCTGGTCTGGTTCAATTTCATTTCCCCATTGAAGATAGAAACGGAAATTCTGGAGTGCGGTGCTGCATTACAACCCTGTAGCGCAGTATTCGTGCCGTCAATCGCGCAATCAACAGTCCAAATTTTTTCTCGGCCCTTGCAGATAAGTTCACTATACCCTATCAAAGAGGTCAATATACCCTCTCAAAGAGGTTAGGTCCACGGCCCGATACACTATAATGCACATGCACTGCATTTGAACCTTCTCGACAATTTTTCACCACCACCACATAGGTTTTAGTACAAATAGCTTATGAAAGTGCATATGAAGTCTCAAAATATCGAACTTCGTTATTAATAAATCCAACTGTACATTCAGACGTCTAGCTTATCATATACCTTGATAAGACCTCGGGTTACAGCAACTCTGCTTTTTTTTGAACCTCCTTCGTGATACCTGGATCGGTCCTGGCATCTGTTCTTTATTAACTGTTGAATGTTCTGAAATCTGACTTGAATCGGCACCTGACACTGTAATTGGTCTGTGTTCTTCAATGCCACTGTGGAACACACGCCCTGGTTTTACTGGTGCCTTCTCAGCAAGAAGGGCATTTGAGAGACGTTTCAAATCAACACCAAATACTAGGCAAGGTGTAGGAAAGGGTTCAATCTCCCAAGGTGAAACTCTGTCGGGGCTTGCGATTGGTGCAGCTTCATCCCATTGAACCTGGGAAAAATCAGAACAATTAGATAACCATTGCAAAAAATTCGAAACCACCTATAGAAAGTCCGTCAACTAAATTTACCTTCAGAGAACGCCATTTCGAATTTTTCCACTGGGAAGAAAGATCCTCAACCCCCACTATGGTACCTGTAAATCTGACCAATAAAAATGCATCATTTTCTTCACTAAGTTGGCTCCAGTGGAAGAAATACACATAACTAGAATGGGATGTTTTACTACCTTCTCACAGGGGAACTTCTCTTAGCAGAATTCTTCCCCTCAAATCTCATCTTGAATCTCATGCCAATTGCAAAACAGTTGTTGATAGCTTCTAGGTATTTGTTCAAGCCTATGATGAATTGGCCGGTCCTAATAATTTTGAAATTAAACTTGAATTCTATGTAGTCTTTAAAACACAAGGAGATTTCCAAGGAAAAATCATAAAGTAAAAGATCATACCTCGGCTTGTTGAGGACAACAAAGAGGGTTTGGGTAGCCATAGCTTGAGATGCAGTCGCTAGAACTCCTAGGTGCATGTTCTGGCTTGAAATTATTGATGATGGCATAGAGCACTGTTGACGGGCAACCCGCTGAAGACTGACCCGCATTTCTCCATTCTCACCCCTAGAGGAAACAAATTTATGTGGGTTAACATACTCTAACTTACCAACTCCAAAGCGATTGCAGAGAAAATAGGAAATAGTATAGTGGGGATATTTGACTTTAAACAAATATATCAAAGGACAAGAAGAGTACCTCAGGAACACAAAAGTATCCCCAGCAACTGGTCTTTTCTCATTAACAAATGTACTCCATCCTTTTGCAAGCAAATGCCTGAAGGGTTGTCCTGCACATTTTTAATACATAGGCGAAATGAGGTCTTCGGTTCTCAAAGACAGTATTGGAACTTTGTTTCTTAACATGCAAATATCTGATCATGTAAGGGTTACTCCATGTTATAGGCCTCAGACTCTCAATGATCAACCAAGATGTTCCCTCTTCCTCTCTCTTCCAAAATCCCAGCTGCTTCACAAGGAATAAAAGAAAAATGGACCAAAAACCATTAACTTTACCTCGAAAAACATGCTTAAATGGCCATTTCTCGCCATGAAGATCTTTGGTGATCAGGTCCTTTGCAGGGGGTTCCTGATTCATATCCTGAGCAAGGATGGAAATTATTTTGAATTAAAATGGCAAAAATGAAAGAACTGAACAAGGTCAAAAGAAGTTCAACATGAGGAGAATTTTACCAGCGCAGGGAGGCATTTGGCGTGTTTTTTTGGGGCATTTGGCGTGTTTTTTTGGAACTGAAAAGCTACCATGAGTGATAGTATCAGAGGAAGTTAAAACCTTGTAGAATGAGTAAACTATTGGCGTTGGAAGTTCTGGAGGGTACGATTCAGGACTTGTTGGTTCACTTTGCTGCATAAATAACTAATTGGTCAGTAACGACATAACGTCCATAAGAAGCATAGAAAATTTAACTTCACAGGGTTTATAGGTTCATACATCTTGTTCTGGGACTAAAGTAATTTGCATATAAACCTCATCACTGTCTTGTTCCGCCTACAATCACAAACAATAACTTGCAGAATGAACCGCAGATTGAGTTGCTAAATCAATATTAGAGACAAACAAAAAGAATTAAGTTGGGTTATAATATTGAGTCTTTTCATAGTACAGTAGCAGAGAATGCTTACAATCATTTGGACTAAATTGGTTTAACTAACAAAGCAGAAGGGCATGGGATGTCCATCAGCGAAAATTGACAAGGAGAGAGAGCATTAAAATAAACGACTTATTGATTTTTAGTTGATTGTGCGTTAGGTAGCTCACCGCATGTAAAAAAACTTTGTTCAACGCTTATAACATGAATCCATTTATGATGGAGAAAAGAGATTCATGTAACCTACCCCAGTTGATTTGTAACTTAAGGCTCGGTTCTGATTCTTTTGGTTTATTAAGAGCATTTCAAGCCCTTAGCTTTTTCCGCACTCAAAACTCAAAATTTGAGCGAAAACCCTCTAAAATCCACTCCAATCTTTGACTCAAACCTATACCAAATTGAGTTTTACTCAATTTTTTACTCAAATTTACTCAAAATTTGGAAACTGGTATTCTCCCTCTCAAACTTACAATCAAGCCATACATGCCATTAACGAAGCTTTTAGTCAAATTCGTTCTTAGATTTGGGTTTGTGTGCTTCATACTAAATACAAATTTATCTTAAATTTGAGTTAAAATATGAGCAAGGGCTGGAGATGCTCTAACTTTAGTTGATTATAATCGAGCAACATGGCTAACCGCATTGATTTGGATACAAGATGTAATTTTGTGTTAGTTAGTACCCAAGTTCCCAACATTTATCAGAAGCTAAACAGAACACTTGAAAATTAGCAATAAAAAGCCAAGTAGAGCATTACCTGAAGCTGAATGTCCAAAACACTACAAAGGATCTTTGAGGGAAGATTAAAGAGATGAATAGTCTGGTTCAGTTCTTGATTTGTTGATGCTTCCAACTAATAACAAACCCCACAAAAAATATCATAAATTTCAGAACCCGCAAAACTAAACATAAATTAAATAAAACCCATGAAAAGAAACTTAAATTTTAAAGTCCCAAATTAGGAACTAATATGAATTTTGGTTGACTTAACTTGTTCCAGGCGCCCTTGTGGAAAATAGAACACTTTCTCTCCAACCCTTGGAATGTCCACCAGTGGACCAGCACACAACTTCCATAGCTCTTTGTGCAAATGATAATTTGCACAACCTATACATACATACACATGTCCACAATTAAATAACGAAACTAACGAACCCCAAAAATGGAACTTATAGATCAGGAAAAAAGAAGAAGAAGAGGGCCGTTTGGAAATTGACCTTGAGACGACCCTCGATTCGCCATGATGAAAAACACAAACTCAAAAAAGATGGGGGGGAAAAGCAGCACCCCTTCAAATCATATCAACCAGGTGTTCTAAAAGAGTCTCTTCTGTGTATCAAATTCTTCAAACACCTTATATGCATTTATACCTTGTATGTCAACGGGTCGTTACCGTTAGTTAGTTCCGTCTGTTTTGTTGCCTGCTACGCGGGAAACAGGGTTGGCTTTGGTAAACCCGGCAGGGAACTCATCTCCCGCGATTTTTTAAATTTTCCAGTTTTGTGGATTCTCTTGGTTTCGTATTTTGACCTGCAGACTTCAGCTCAATTCTAGTCTAGGGCCATAGTTCTATAATTAGGAGAAGGATACTAGCTATCTGTCCCGTTAAAAGGCATTTGAAGGGTTGTCAAAAATTTAAACGATTTCGATAATTAAAATAGGCCTGAAAAAGTACGTTGATTAGAAATATAAAGTCCATGAAAAAAAAAGTATGTTGATTAGATAACATTTGATTCATAATAGGGATCAGAGATCTCATTTATCTTTTTAAAAATGGGGTTCGATTAAGTATGCAATACTATTTTTTTTTTAAAGTAAAAGCGTTATTTGATCAACTAAATTTATACCTGATTAACGTGGTGTGTTGTCAATGTTAATCCTTATGTTCTCAACATGTGGTGTCAATTATGGGTAGACCCGAGAAGGGTCTATAAAACGTCCTTAACGGAAAATTAAGTACATATAAAAGTAACATTGAGAACTGATGAAATGGAAACTATCGTATCCTATCATATTCTCATCGATGTGTGATACATTTAAAATTATGAGGATCAACGGAAATAAACTTCCCATATCAAGTCAATGGGCTCTTCCTATCGAACATCAAAACATGAAATATATTGTGCATATGGTTTAGCCGCTATACATCATGTATTAAGATTCTGAATCTTATGACATTTTCACTTTCAGGAGGGTTGTGATTAAGCAAGATATTTTGGTGTAGCCTCACTTGAGTCTAACCTTCATGATTGGTCACTTGATCCATTTATTTAGGAAAGTGGGTCCCCATTAATTCAAAGAATCAATTAAAAAAAAACTCAAAATTTGAAGAGTTCTTGGGGGGCTACTTGTTCTTAATGGATCTTCAACTTGAGCATGTCACCAAAGCAAAATATGTGATAAAAAAGATGTTTTAAGATTCAAAATCTTTTGAAATTTTCTTTTGTATTTAGAAAAATCTTTTCTTTTATGGCAGCAAGATCTTTCTTAAAAAATCCTAGTTTTTTTCTTCTTTCTCACTGTTAAATATAAAGATATTCTCAAATTCGTTCATTTTATTTATTTTTTCCCAAAACCAATCAAAACAACAAACTAAAGAAAACAAAAATTCTTCAAACAATTCAATTGGGCAAAAGATTCCATCTAACCTCATGGAAGTGGATATTCGTGTCTACCTCCGAACGGTCTATGCGAAGTTTCTAATCCGTTGACATTCGCTCAAATATTTGGAATCAAGTGTGGGGCCAACAGACACGATGGGAAGCGTTTGGATCTGGAATTTTGGATGGGATTAAGAGCATCTCCAACATCCTCGGTATCTCCTCCCTTTGGAGGTTTTGCCGAGGCAAACCTCCCAAAATCAACTCCCAGCAGCCTTGTCTTCTAATTTGAGTATTTCAGAGAGAGTGAAAATGAGTTTATTGATCTTTTCTTTTGGATCGAAAGGTGTTTTGTGATTTGAATAACCATTTTGGTTAGACCTTTTGGGTGAGAATATATTTTGTGACTAGCCAAAATGAAATTTAGTGTTTTAGGTAGAAATTTTGCCAAGTATAACTGCTGGAGAAAAAAACTGCTGGAGAAAAAAACTATTGGAGATGCTCTAATATTTGTCTGCAGACAATTCACAAGCTTGGTTCGGTTGTCCTTAAAGGGGGAGCGGGTTCCTATAGTGACTACAGGCCCTGTGATGACATGTACATTTAAGCGGGGGCCTCCCCTACTCAAATGTACATGTGATCACAGAACTCCACATGACTTTCTGCCAAGTGTTTAGTTAGTGACTGTTGATTTTTTTGGGTTTGGCTGCCGCGTGCAGTGGACATTTATCAAAAAATTGGGTTTGGTGATGTTGCCCAAAGCAACGTCAATCGAGGAAAAAATGTAGTCGGTGCCCCAGCGCCTTTTAATATGACAATATTTATGTAAGATTCATGACTACGTACCGAGACAAAGGCAGGATTCCTACATAGTTTGGCCCACCTATATTTTAACATTGATAACAAAATATTTCATGGGTATGTATCGATACTTAGGCTGGAGGAAGAGATATGATCCAAACAAAAAAAAGGCCGGAGGAAGAGATGAGGTTATATGTCTCAAAATCTCAAAGCCCTTTAATGCTATACCTTTACACTCAATGTGTGATGAAAAAGGGGGTTGGGCACAACTTGACAGCACCCCAATCACACTGCAAATCTCTCGATTCTAGAGATGCTTTGGTGCCGAGGGACACCAAATAATTACTCGTCGAGCCAATTCTCATGGACAAAACGTTGTCATATCGCCGGACACTTTTGTGACCGGTCCATATTGGACAATGTACGTGGAGTTATTGCCAAGTCTCCAGCCGATTAGGTCCGTCCGTATGTTTGTCCCAATTGAGTTGTGAAAAACTGAAAACCTGCTTTGGTTTGCTTCAGTTTCATTTCCCCCACTGAAAAGAACTTAGGACAAGTTTGGTTGTAGTTCAGTAAATGATACTGTGAGCCCCAAGGACTACTCCGATTGGTTGGCTAGGGAGTCTACTTCCTTTGATAAGGTTCGTTTTTTCGGTCAAGCCTCAAGAGAGTAATTGACGGTGTGGTTTGTTCCTTCCTCATAAGTTGTTCTTAGTAAAAGAAAATAAATGATTCCGTGATAATTAATGCTTTGTTTTTCTTTTCTTTTTTTCTCAGCTGCAAGGTGCGTTTGAAATTACCCAAAAGAACTATGACCCTAGTTTCCTTCAAATTACAGATTTTTACTTCGGGACAGTACTTGTCATATAAGGGACATGAGATTAGACTGGAATACAATTCCAACTTCCAAGTAGTGCACCAAATGCCGTATTGGGTGATAAGTGTGCGAAAACTCAAATCAATCTAGATCTAGTCTCTTTGTTGAGAAAAAAAAAACCCGAGTCTTTTTGAGATATCATCATCACAATCTGAACCGATAAATTTTTAGAGTTGCTAAACTTTATTCGCCCAAAACTCAAATTAGTCTGGTATTCATAACCACATGATCAAGAGAGATTTGTCTTTGCAGTATACTCATGAGCCACGGTAACCACTCATTTTTTACACTCATAATTTGTCGGTCAACATGATTTGTTAAACAAATAAGTGCTCAATGCACTACATAAATTCCATGGTTCAGATCGTGATGATGATATATCGAAAGATCTCACCAATGCGCGCTACAACCCGTCGTTGATTACAACTTTATACGTGAATGGATAGAAGCGACACATAGTATGCACTACATAATAAATGAGATAATACATATCATAAGATCCAATATTTTGTTAAAGTATAGTGGAACATAGACTAAATGTATATGTTTTATTGGTACAAGATGGGGAATTAAGCAACAATGAAATATTATGATGATGATGATGATGATGAGGAAAGCTAATTGGGAGTGGGTCTAGCTGGATAGCAATTTTATAATGAATTTAACTGAACATATCTCCAAAGTTGAATGCAATTTGTGGGGCTTTCAATGTTGTCGAAAATTTGACTTATTTACTGGTCTAACGATTTTAAATATGTTTTAATGGCAAGTTCGTTCAAGCTTATGTGACGATTTGTACGCATTTTAATGACCTTTTTTTTTTTTTTTTTCAATTGTACGTGTTTTCTTTTTGGATTGTCTTAAGTTTCAAACAATTCGATCTTTAGCTAGCTAATTGATCGAACTCGAGTAAATTAGTGTCCATAGGTCCTTGAATGCATTAAACTTAGACGACTAAGCAAAATTCGAAATGTGTTTAAACTTCACTTGGTCATACGAAACCTTGAACTCACAATATTTACCATATCAAAGTAAAATCTGTTATTAGTTTTCATTTATTAAATTCACAACATATTTGCAAATCTTAATAGTGTATATAACAACTGAGACAACGTTAATGAATCACCATTTATTTTTAAAGGAAATAAATCGCCATTGGAAAATTTCTATTTTTGTTTTTGTTGGACCCTTTTTTGTATATATACCTGTGACTATGAAGTAAATACCATTTGTTCTTCACCTTTGACTTGTTTTTGTTGTCTAGATTCAGACACAATAACATTTCATGTGAGAATAGTCTTTTCCAAACAAATTTAAGCCCGCTTGTATTTTTTAGTATTTTTCACTAGTTTTTTATATGTCCTGGTCACCGCGTGAGGTTTTTTTTTTTGGTTGAATCTCCTAGTTATTAAGCAAATTTATTAAGAAAAATCTGGTAATAATATTAATTACAGATCTTTTTTTTCTATCTTTTGGGATCTTGTCTTTTTCTTTCTTTTGGGATCTTGTCTTTTTCTTTCCTGTGTTGCTTCCTCATTTGATAACTGCAATTTTAATTTCTGGACTTGGGGATCCTGCCGTGCTTAAAGCATGACAGGCGCTGTTGGTGGGAAGCCGGGGGGATCCGGGGGGCCAAGTCACCACAGGCCGTGTAGTGAGCTCAAAAACTACGCCGTGTAGTGAGCTCAAAACTACGCCGTTTTTTAGTACCGCGTGAGGTTTTTTTTTGGTAGTGCATTCACATAGTATTAGTCATGGTTAATTTGATTACCATGTTTTTCATGGTTTTGGTGGGTATGATTTTATGTTGCATTAATCTACCACGTGTTTCATGATTTTTTTAATGATTTGTTTGGGTGCATTTATCTACCATGTGGTTATGATTTTTTTTATATGCAATCTCACTTTTATTCTTAGTTCATTTATTTACACTTGTGTGGTTAAAAAATGTATCATGTTTTTAGGTCAAAATGTCATGATTATT
>JAXBDA010000560.1:0-79746 GCA_036023075.1 Gaultheria prostrata
TATATAGAGAGAGAGAGAGAGAGAGAGAGAGAGAGTACAATTGGCCAATCCCAATTTTGACCAAATCACCCAATTTTGACTTTCCAATTATGGCATATCTATCCACTTATTGTGTTGTCTCTCTCGGGGAGACACAATCTACCCACTGACGCGCCTAGATTTACTCCCGTAAAGTAGCTAGTCGCGTAAAAAGTGTACAGAACGGTTACGTAGTCACATTATTTCCCTTGCATTATTGGCATAGCATGACGCACCTAAGATTTGATGACACGCCTATAGATATGGTACCTTAATAGCCTCATGTCCAATTGTCAGTACAAATTAGTCCGGAAACAAGCCTATCGCGTAGAAATTACACTGGAAGGACCCGTAGTCATTCCTGCATTATTAGACTAGCCATTATTAACCTGGGGAGAATATATTCCCTCATTTAAGATCGCGTCATAAGATAAGATTGCGTCATAAGATCAAATCTTAGCCCTAATAGCCTCATGCTCCTTTGCAATGCAAACTAATACCGGAAATGTAGTTAGTCGCGTATTTCTACACTGTAAAAGGTGACTAGATGAATTCCCCCTTGGATTAGTGCACTCAAAGCTATAAGAACAATAGCCTTAAGCCTATTAAACCTATGGGAAAATCCCCTCATAAGTACACGTCATAGATTCATCTCATGATGAGATTCTTGCCATTATGTGGAGCAATTTCCAAGAAGGAGAGGGAGAGAGGGGGGCCGGCCAACATGAGGGGGAGGGAGCTCACCCCATTGCGTATAGATAGAAGGCACACTTCACTTGAATCTTGACACCAAAATCCTTTCTCACTCTCATAGTCTTGTAGTAAGCTTTTCTAAGTAGTTTTGTTGAAAATCTCAAAGTTCTTCATAAAACTCAATGAAACTCAACCTCCACCACCACTCTCCACCCTCCAAAGCTGCCCCTAGATCTTAGTTTAGAAGTTCCGGCATACCCTCCGGTGTTTCTAAGAAAGTTTACTTTCTTTTCGATGTCGTTACTCCGCCCGTCCACCTATAGCTTTGTCTTCTTCTGTTTGCTATCGGAATACGGTAATAATCTTTATCTAAGTTTCTACTAGTTATTTTAGCGCAAGATTAATTTTTAGTAATGTTATAATGCCCGGTTTAAAAATAAATGTTAGTAGTTTTACGGTTTCTAAAAAGAAAAGGGTTGTGATTCTAAAAATACTTTTTCGAACTTACGCAGTCGTTATAATGCCCGAATGGAAAATGATATTTCAAATTTACGCAGTAATAATGTCTGATTGATTTTTGGAAAAATACGCGAACGGTTATTTTTTGAAAAGGCGAAATTATCAGCAAATGAGAATTTTCTGAAAAAAGACTCCGTGGAATACTTTTGGGAAATGAGGAAAATATTTTATGACTAACTTGAGACTGTGGAATGACCCAAGACTAACACCCTTGAAAGTCTGTCTAGAATGAGGATGGATGATTTTAACTGGATACTCCGACCCCCTCTGCCTAGGACTTTCCTGGTTATTCTATTGTCGAAAGAAGGTCGCCAAAAGCGAAACGATATTTTGAGAGACACGTTTTACGAGGAAATATTGATTTACGGAGAAACACGTTTTATGAGGAAACCCTGATTTTTTAGAACACGAATTACGAAAAGTTGCGTTTTTGCGAAAAGAGATTTTGAGACATATGCATAAACACACACGATTTTCGAGGTGAATAGTTGATACGAGAAAAAGAAATGAGAATGAAAATGAGATGAGAACGAAAGTGATTTTTGAAATGAGAATACATACGGGAATGCAACGAGAGCACCGCCCCAATTCGCAGAGAGAATCTGGTGGTAAGGGCTAAGCATGCATAACACATAGCGAACAGACCTCGAAACGTGCTGTGGGGATCAGTAAGATGAGACGGCCGGTACTATGTAACGTGTGAGCCGCGAGATGAACGGACCTTATAAACAGACTGATTGGGTTCAGTGATATAAGACAGCCGGGTTCTCGAACGGAGAGGTTGGTACTGTCAGTTGAAAGAGGATGGAAACAGACCAATAACTTTCAGAGTGATGGGAGATGATTGAAACGTTGGAAATGGATGAGATGTTTGAGATAAACGAAAAGATAAAATTTGAAAAAGAATACCTACGATGATAGCGGGAAATGAGAACGAGACACATGTTTACCACCACGTTTACTCTGATTTATGTTGACACTGGCACAAGCATATTTACACCGGCACTGTTATATTTATTCATGAAAACTGTTTTCGGATAAACTCATGTTATTACTTTTGAGCCCTTATATATTGTTCTAGAATTGCTAGTTGGGATTTGGGTAGAGTTATTATTGGGCGTCTCGCTCACGGTGTTGCACTTGTGTAACCTGGCATAATACCATGATGTTGTCTGGCAACTCGGACGTATTATGTCAGAATTCTAAGATGAACATGAGGAATTCTATTACCAGCAGAGTCTTGGAGCAGGAGTTGTCGGTCTGGGGAGTGACCCGGTAGAGGGATAGAAGACGCCATAGATCTCTCCCTATTATAAATAATGTAATTCGGCGCAGAAGACGCCTTGTCAGACTTATATTTGTATTTTCTTTTTATTGTAATAATAATTAGCGTTCCCGGATTTTTGGGGCGTTACAGGTGCAGTCACAAAATAAAAAAAATTAAGATTGGCATATGAATGGTAAGGGAGTGGATGCCAACCTAGTTGGGATGTGCTCTCTCTATAGTGATGCCGCATTAATTCCTAATTTTAGAAATCAATCTCCAAGATTCACCAAATTACCCAATGCAAGGTTTATTAAAATAAAATCACTAAACATGAACTACATTTGGCTTGATCCCAAACCATGAGTACGTAAGCAGCCAACTTGGTATAGCCCTAAAATAAATAAACAAACCCCCATTTGTCTTTCTCACGAAAAGAGGGTGACGATAAAGAATAGTTGGAATAAAGGGTTGTCTTATGAATAAAGATGTAATTAAGATGTATGTTGTATCATGAATGCATCCGAACCACTCAATAAGAACTCGTGTGTTTCATTTTTATGCGAGTGAGATTTTGTTTAGCAAAAGAATCAAATTTTTGCCTAACAACGGGCCTCAGTTTGATTGTTCTAATCAATAACATGATGCAGTGGAATTCACGATAGATTAGTTAGCGTACCTATCCAAATGAGATAGGAACTCGAATTCATGAGTATTCTTGAATCCACAAGAAGACAGATAAAATTCAGAATTGTTTATTGAATAAAAGTTATTGAATCAATATTACAACCCCTTTTATAAGGAAACCTAGCAAACATTGCTAACAAATAAAGTATCCTGAAAATTAGAGAAACTACTAAAATTGAAAACTAGAAGGAAAAATAAGACTTTCCCAACTGGAATAAACTAAAACGGAATTATAGGTTAAGAGTAATTGAAATTCTAAACATTTCCTAAAAAGGCAAAAACTTTCAATTGAAGGCCTAAACAAAGGAATTAGGCCAGGGTTCAAGCGAGACCAGGGTTCAAGCCTCGACAGAGGCGTTTGAGGTTTAAGACTATAGATAGTTTCTAGACCCCCTCTGGACTAACTTACTAACTCCCCCGCTAATCCCCCACTGATGTATATCGAATGGCAAAAAAAAACAAAGGAATTAGGCCAAAATCCACCCTCGGTCACGACTTAGAGCGGTGAGTCTTGACCGCAATGCAATTCTGCTTTAGTCCACCAAGTTTGGGCCAATTCAGGGCTTGTCGATAAACTGCCAATTTAGGCAGGTGTCAATTAAAAGCTGTTTGCCCTGAAGCTTTGACCGGTCTAATTGATCATAGAATTAGGCCACCACTTGTTTTCCATCCTTACAGTTTCTATTTTCTTGTTTGATTCAGTCTCTGTAATTTGTTGGTTCAGTTCTAGTTCTTAATTTCCAGAAATTAGTAATATCTTCTACTGTTTTTGTGCACCGCTTTTCCGACAGGAATTCTAGTCCTTGCTTTGGAGTTCGCTAGTCTTAAGATCTTGAGCATGAAAGGATAATGCGAAATAAATCTGACATGGAGTAAATCAGTTTACTAGCCTTCAGTAGTAGTTTGAGGGGTGCAGACTCAAAACTTTAGAAAAAGGTGTCACATATGCATGTTCTGATATTTGGTTGGTTGTGCTTGTCGTTTGGAAGGCAATTAAAAGCAAGCAATAATATTGAGCAACATTTGTCGTCCTAAATCTCGAGTATCATACTTGCGCACAACTAAGGAAAAAAAATAGAAATATCACACCACCATCGAATGAGAGTCTACAAGCAAAATGGTGCTTTGCAGATACACCTTGTATGTTTGTATCTTAACCGAAACAAATCCCGTCCAGAAAAGGGAGGAGCTCTGTCAATCTATGTAGCAAGCAAAAAACATTTATCCTGAGTTCAAAATTTTGATGCTTCTAATTAAAGCTCTCCCTTCAGATTTCAGGATAGGACACCGCAAGCCTCTTGCTCTTAAACATTATGGTGGTTGATTTGAATGGATATGTACAATTTCTAAAGCTTGAATAAGACTGATTCTAGTCCTTGCTCTAAGGTGTCTAATGATGTTAAGATCTAGAGCATTAAAGGATAATACGAAGCTGACATGATTAGAATCAGTTTCAAGCCTTCTCAAACTTTAGAAAAAAGGTGTCAAAGTACTAACATCGGATGGAGAAAGAGACACGTTGTTTAAGATCTCAAGCTTTGGGGGGGGGGGGGGAACAATGATTTATATTAGTGACTGTCATACTCTAAATATAACTAACAAGAATCACATACTAAATGTACCAATTTTAACTAGAGTCAGAATAGAACGAAGCAAAAGAGCACAAATTTACTAAACTCAGCACCGAAGATGAAAAGGCTTTCTTTTATAACCATAATTAAAGTCAAGGAGCATCATAAGTCACAACCATAATTCGGGGCTCAAAATCAAGAAGAAACATACGGAAATTTCTTAATTAAGTTATGAAATTAAACTAACTTGAATAATGAAAAACTATCAATCGCACAAACTTGGAAGAAATAAATAATCACGCTCGACACACAAATTTAAGTGGAAAAACCCAAAACGGAAAAAACCACGGAAATGAATCATGCACTATAATCATTGTGTGAATGATGAGCCCCCAATATTGTATATATCCGGGCTCATCTAGCTCTTTTAGTTCACACACGCACGCGTTTTAGCGCTTGATAAGATTGATGTTGCGCGAAGCGTGTTTTTGTAGTTTCAGGTTAAAACCATGGAATAAAGCGCATTTGAAGCGTTCCGGGATGACTCCCAAGAATCCGAGGGCCACGTGCCCCATGGCATTCCACCACCGAGCCTCGAGAGCCAAGAAATAAGATGTGGCTAAGGCTTGGGAAGACAAAGAGAGCACAAGTTCAAGCCGGAAGACTAACGCCGTGTCCAAGCCTCACAAAGACTGCCGGTGAAATCCGGGAATATCCAAGAGGACACGAGACCAAGAATCACCCTTTTTAAGGCCCCACAAAGGTTGGAGGTGCAATGAATGAAGTCCGGAAGCACGAAATGGCCAAGGGGTGATCCACTTGGTGCAAAGGCCGAACAGAGGGTCTTGGATCGATCCACTTTTGCTAGTGGATCGATCCAACTTGTGGACGGGGCATTTCTAGGCTAGGTGGATCGATCCACTTTTGCTAGTGGATCGATCCACTTGCCCCAGTAAGTTTTTTTAAGCACCTTTATTACTTGCCACTTATGGAAACTTCTACTTTTTGGATATTTTGAGAGAGAGAAAGATCACTTTTGTATATATCTCTCCTCTCTCTTTCTCTCTTCTCTCCTTCATTATCTACTTTAGCCTACTTTTAGTTTTTGCTCTTTTCTCCCTCCTCCATTGTTGAAGGAGATTGAAGTTTCTTTTCCTTCAAGAACTCATGTAAGCTTTGTGGTTTGGTTAATTTGCTAAGGTTTAATGTTGTTGCTACTAATTAGTTCTCCACATAAATCTAGTTTATTTTAGTTGTTGTGTTAAAAATCTCGTCTCTCCTCTTCAAGTCTTTTCCTTTGGAATCACATAATCACATGCAAAGCTTGGTTGTTTGTTAATTTCTCAAGTTTTATTGTAGTAGGCAAGCTTAGGATTGACATATAAAATCAGTTTTTAGCTTCACTTGTCATGTTCTTTATTTCCTTTATCAAAATGGTCAAGTTCTCTAGTATAATGATCAAGTAGTTTACGTAGGCTTGGTCATGGGGTGATTAACACCCCATGACTCCGGTTGATTCGCTCTCCTCGCCATATTGTACACATCGTTTGTTTAACAAGGGTTAGGATCAATTTTACGTACCAAAGACCGGGTTTGTTAACCTCTTTGATCACACATAGCCAAGGGTTTATCCACTTGGCACGTGTGATGCTTAGGGCGATGTCAACTCGGTCATTTTCCAAATGATCCGAAAATTCCTAGTCTTTGCTAAGCACCATTTCTAGTAAATGAGTTTAAGTATCAAATCTTCCGTTCGGAGATGTTTAATGACATCTCTGAGCCGGTTATCGTAGAGGAGAATGAATCGACTCGAGTCATGAGCGTTGAAATCCCCTAGACTTAGCTTTAGTTTAATTTAGTTTTCAAATCAATTCCAAGTCGCTCTCGAGGTTGAGAGGATTCCAACCCAAATCTCAAATCAAAGTTTGCCGCTTCAAGGCTAAAAATCATCACGCGCAAGACAATTTTCACGCTCGGTTCCTTCGGTCTCTGAGGATTCGATCCGGTCTTACCGGTAACTTGCTAACTCCGACACTAGCCCTACGCTTTGGGCACGCTATTAAATAACAAAGTAAGGAGCAAAACAGTGAATACAAGAGATCTTACTCAGTGTTCGTGTATCCTCACCACGAAGCCTAAAATTTACTTGCCGAATCCACGTTAATCACACCTCTGCATGATTGCCAATTCTTGAATCCTCAAGCCTTCCGACTGATTGCCTTCCGAACTCCACGAAAGGACTTTGTGCTTTAGAAGAGTATGTTGATGTAAGAAAACCCCTCAAAGATGATTGTAAGTATCAAATATTCATCCGATTTTTTGTAGTTCTTCGAGGTGCATACAAACCCTAGCCGCCGAAAGAGATGGAGAGTGAAAGAATGTCTGCTAGGGTTATACACATCCAAGGTAGTAATTTTCGACCTAAAAGATCATATATATAAAGTACCGATGGGCTGAAATCTGTTGTGGGCCGTTTGTACATAAAACGCCTGTTTTGCTCGAGCAAAAATTTTTTGCTTGAGCAAAATGAATCTGCCTTGAAATATGCTAAGTAATGAAAGCCAATGTTGCTTGGAGGAATGTTTTGACTAAAAACTAGCACACTCAAGTGGAAAAACAAAAATTACAATATATGTGATTCTTTTCCACATCCTAAAACAGACGCTCTAAAATAATATAAAGATTACAACTCGATAAACTGGGAATACACGCAAATGAATATTTTGGTCATTGACGTGCCAACCCAAAAAGGGAGCTCGGCTTATGGTGCTTATACATACAAGTAAACCTTAGCAGTTGGCACACAACCAGGTCAACAGCTTCAAGTCAATAGTTTACTGTGTTACATGATGTCTTTAGGAAGCAATGTCATTGCAGTCTCATCAATTGAGGATGGTATCCTTTAAGCTAAAAGGTAACGTGCCTTTATTAAGGTGCTAAAGCACTACCACTGCTTCCTAATCCTATCTTCTTCCCCAGAAATGCAAGCTGCTCAACAAATTTGCCACCGGTGAGAATTTCCGTTGTTCTATATATTATATGTTTGACTGGCTGTTGTCGCTGTGCAAGCTCTTGCAAGCTCCCATACTCCACATATTTTCCACCACCTATCATAAACACAATGGCATCTTTAAATGGTCCTTTCAGATGGCTACTACTCGCCCCAGAGCTAGACTTGGGAGCACGAGGATCAAACACAAGATAAGTATCAATTTCAGGATTACGTTTGCCCTCCATCAAGGCTTCTACTGTCCTTGCCAATGCCAGTTGATGATCGCTAGACAAAAGATTCTTCACACCAGCAGTGACAGCACTAATTGATTGCCCATAGAGCTTCTCCGCCCAATCAACAATGTTACTTCTACTAGCAGAATTTGCAGAAGCCAATGAAACATTCAATGACTTGTTCTTTTTGACATACTGAAACGCACTGGTATCAACTTCAGACTCCCTGAGTGCAGCTTCAACCATCTCTACTTCTGACTGAGGAATTGCTTCAGAAGAAATAACATACATTATAGCAAAACACAGCTTATCCAACTTATTTCCCATCCCTTTAAGCACACCAAGAAGCTCATTTCGATCAATGCCATGCACCTCTAACCACCATCTCGCTCTCTTTCTTGGCAAAAGAATCAAGTGACCTCTCCTTGATCTCACCCAAAAAACAGTAGCAATATTAGTATGCTTATCAATTACCCGCTTCCTCTCAGTTAACTGAGGCAGTGAATTCACAGCATTCATCAGATGCTTTGTGTTGCCAATCAAGTCCGTTCCGTCAAATTCAGCCCCCTCATTTCCACTGGTCCTCCTGTTCACCTCGTCGACATCCTTCTTACACTTCCAAGTACTTTATGTGTCTTTCGTAGTGAACTAGAGTATCATTTAAGAACTGATGGAGCATAAAAACATCGCATTTTGACAATAAACAATGCTATGATGCTATATCGCAAGCAATTTTTTTCAAAGGAGCAAATGCCATTTCAAATCCTTCTTTTGTTACATTAAATCACATGAAAATGCTATTCGTTGGGATCATCTCGAGTCCATCTCTGTGATTCAAAATTTTCAACCTTACGGAGGATTGACTAATAAGACATCGATGACCGCCAAAATTTACAAAATTTTGGGTACTACTTATCTTTTCCCTCTTTTCAAGTATTACTTATTTGCATCTACAAATTCATCTCAAACAGCACCGTGAAATATAGGGAAAACATGAATGAAATTAATTACCTTAAGGCATTTTAACTCGGTTATTCATCGTTGATTGCCCGAAAAAACTACTGTTTTTCTGAACTTAAATAATCTGATCGGCAAATATGAATCAGCCCGGCCAACTTTCCACCAGACTTGATAAGTCTCAAATATTCCAAACATAGTTGCAGAAATTTAATGTGGTTTTCTCATATTTCACAATCAAAACTATTCTTTCAATGTACACCATTTGTTCATCTTCGCGGGTTGCCGAGAATTTGATGTCAGATTCTGCAATTGGCAGCTGCACCAGAAATGGAAAGGGCACCAAAGGTTAAATTAGTACTCAATGAAAATAACCAACTGGAGAACTTTCCACGACCAAGTTTCTACACTCTTTTGTCGTTGGTTCAAGGACCACGTTTAAAGAAGATCGGAACGAAAGGTGTCCAAGATGGAAACTTTGGATAAGCCTCAAAATCAATAGTGTTTGATATTTCCTCAATATAGGAACTCTCAAACGAAAGAATCAACCCCATAAAAGTGTGGGATACATCAAATGATCACGAAGTCTGTATACTCACTGCAATATATAAATTGATTGAGATCTAGAGTGACTCTGCCTTGCTTGCTTGTATCGAAGGAATTAAACAGATTCCTGCACATAAAAAACCAAGCATGTAATCACCACCTTCCAATACTGTAATGCATACCCATGGCCTTGAAGAGAACATTAGCAATTACAACTGCGCCAACGCCCAATGACAAATTTTACCATGTAGCTGTTTGTCACTATAAATTATCATACATCATACATGCAGAGCAACTCCAGGTCCAACAACACAGATAAATTAGAACATAACGCACTTCTAAAGCAAGGCATCAACCATGTCCAAAAGGCCAGTTGACTGGAATGAAGAGTTGGAAACAATAGAAGACCTCAATAATGCAAAAGTTCTGATATGTTTAAAAGACGGAATAGCATGCACTATGCAGGCTTCAGAGGCAGTCAACATACCCCCAACGGGACAGCTGCACACTCTCAAATTTACACAGTATCCACTTTACCTGTCCCCATAAGAAATTTGTCGCTCTTACTTTTTAAATAAACACCCCTAATCTTTTTAGGCCCTTGGTTTTCCCTTTCCTTTTCCCAACAAAATCACTGCAATTTGTGTCTTTTAATGGAATGTATGGATCTAGGATATGCGATGAAGAATAAAAGGAAAGGGGAGCGATAGGAAATATAATGACGTGAAAGAATTTTCTTTAAGATAAAATCTCTTTCTTAAAAAGCATTATGAAAATAAGAAGAAAATGGACACAGATTGTAAGATAATAGAACTCAATATGTGGGTGTCTCATGAGTGCATTGGTCATCAGATTGAACTCACCAAGAAAATTTGACAGGATACATCAGATCTGGAGCACGTGAACGAGTAACTCATGCAATATTCTATCCATGGTGATAAAAAGGTGCAATGTTAGATGTACATTACAAAAGATTTCACGAGAACAAACCTTGAAGATTGCACAAAAATACAAAGAGCTATGAAATCATCAAGCCGGAATCTTCCATTCTTCCTTTGATCGAAACTCTGTACAATGAACAGGGGAAAACTCTTAAGTGGCGAATATTGGAATCTTCAGTAGGAAATTTATTGCTCACCTAGAGCTTTATTCATCATTTTTTCTGAAGGAGAAAAAGATAACTGCAAGTAACCATCCAAGATTCCTAGATTAAGATTGCATATCCAGATATGAACTGAGTCTTGTTTGAGGAAATGCCAACTCTGGACATTTTACTAGCATTCTAAAGAAAGAGCCAAAAAGAATCACTTTCAGGAAGCAAACAATTAAAAGGCAAACCTACGCGACCTTAGCTACTGCCTACTAGTGCAGTCCAGTGAAAGAAATGAATGTGTATCTCTAAAGAACTACATGGATTAAAATGACTAGCAATGTGGAGTCCAAGGGAAGAAACTTCATATTTCACTTGAACGTCGCATCAAGGCATGCACTCTCTTGAATCTGGTCAAGAAGGACCATATGGTTTTGCTTGATCACCTACAAACATGCACCTCAAGGTTTCCCATATCAGTATCCTGAGCACCCAGAGTCTTCCATTCGTGACTATAAAATACGACAGAATATGTGAACCCGCCCATCACATATGATCAGGTTATTAATACTATTGAAACAATGAAACATAAATCTCGAACCTGTTCAAAGAGTATAAATTGGTCTCACAAGTTGAGATAAGGAATGTACTTTACCTCACATACTGTGTAAAATGAAGGAGAGTCGAGCGAGAATCCAATTTTCACCAATCCCTGTAACCATGAAGCAATAGACTACCGTCAGGAGGACGGAACTCAAGAGACTAAATGGATTGAAGAAGAAGCATGAGCTATCCAGTGATAGCACTGTGAAGGTGTAGATAAGGTTCTCAAAGGTGCGACAAATTCACTTCGAACTACGGAAACACAATAAAGGCATAGGGTTGTGTTGAGAAAGTTCAGCCTTAAGTGGACAGGTCACAACTGCAAAACTTCATTTCATTAAACAAATCAACATGATTCAAGACGTTAAACAATACCTCATAAACGTCATCATGAACAAGATGACCACGACCCCTGAGACAATGATCAAACATATCAACCTTTGTCACATAGATCTATCATTCACGTGAGTAATGTCAAATTTAAGCTACCCTAACTAACTAGGAGGTAGATGGATAACACAGTAACAATGAACAAATTATACAATTGTAATATGCTAATTCTATTGTGATTTATCTTCAGTAGATGTCAGATATGAAGGACTGAGATATTGTAGCAGTAATTCACCTCTCCAAGTCTGAGAAAGCTTGTTGAACCTGAAAAAGATGTCATAAGAATCAAACCATTTAGTCAAGACAACAAAACTAAAGCTACAAGAGAAGAACAAAACACCACTGAGGTGGTAGCCTAGTTGGCCAAAGTGAGTGGGATAAGATTCCCCGCCCTCCCTGTGCATGGACCTCTAAGTTCGAATCCCTCCCACGCCATTGCTGAGACTTGTGTGGATTTGCAGAGAGCGCATTTGGCGAACTAGTCACCTAGGTGGTGCTGTGGTGACGGCCTGTCTTATTCAGACAGTAGCTATGGTTCAACCGGACATTCCACAGCGAGTCAGGAACCCCAATGGTCACATCCATGGGGAGTTGCTACGCTGGTCGCCCCTTCCCACCCTTTTTCCAATTCAAAGAGAGAGAGAGAGAGAGAGAGAGAGGAACAAAACCACCAAAACAATGCCAATGAAATAAATAATTGCTCCATCGTCTTAAACTAGAACGTTTGACCAGAAATGAAAAAAGGTTGTATCAATTAAGAGCTTCAAATTCTGGTATAAAGAACAAACCAACCTTGAGAAGAAACTTGTTGAGTGCTAAAAATTCTGCAAAAGATACGACAAATTGAACCTAAGTTAGTAAATTATGTGATACCACTTCCAAAGCACCAGTCTAAGCACAAACCAAAGGAATGAAGAACAAAGGACCAACTTGCGTTGATTGCATAGGAACTGTAGTAGAAACAACTCAAAATTACCGTAGTAAAAACAACAAGAGTAATTTCAAAAAGCATTTCCACCCAGTTCAATATTAAGTAATTTCGTACAACCCATACTAATATAGAACAAGTGGCGGCCCAATTCTATGATCAATTGGACAGGTCAAAGCCTCGAGGGCCCAAACATCTTTAATTGAAAACTGCCTAAATTGGCAGTTTAATGCTGAGCCTGGAATCGGCCCAAACTTGGTGGCTGAACCAGAATTGCGTTGCAGTCAAGACTCACCACCCTAAGTCGTGACCGATGAATTTCAGCATAATTCCTTTGTTAGGCTTTGAATTTAAAGGTCTTTCCATTTTAGGAAATATTTAGAATTCTAACTACTCCTACCATATTTTCGTTCTAGTTCTCAATTTACTATAGTTTCCCCAATTTTTGGGATACTTTATCTTTTAGTAAGGTTTGCTAGGGTTTCCCTATAAGAGGCGTTGTAATCTCTATTCTATGAAGCATGGATACTCTATTTTGGCCTCCGTATCACGTATCGTATCCGTATCGGATACCGATACTCTCGGATCCTCTCCGGATACGTATCCGTTATGTTTTTTTAAAGTATCCAGAATTTAAATTTATTTTTTTGGTATTCGGATACGTTTTGGATAGCTAGGATACGTCTCGGACGCGCGGGCAAATATGTTATTACTTGAAATATGTGGGTTATAAGTGTCATTAGGGCTTTATATGTGTTTTACCCCAAATCGATCGACATAGCTTATGCTCTCTCTCTCTCTCACCCTCATCTCTCTCATCCCTCATCTCACATTGTGTATATATATATATATAATGGTGAACTTGTGTAATGGAATTTTAGGAATTAAAAATTAAATATATTTAATATATTTAATTTTATATTTTTATATTCAACGTATCCCCCAACGTATCGTATCCGACTTTTTGGAAAAATCACGTATCTACGTATTCATATCGTATCCGTGCTTCATAGTCTCTACTCTCTATTATTCAGCGTCATTTATGCAATAAACAACTCTGAGATTTATCTCTCTTCTTGTGAATTCAAGATTACTCGTGGATTCGAGTGCCTATATCATTTTGATTAGTACCCTAACTAATCTCTCGTGGATTCCACTGCATCACATACCCAGCTTTTTGTATCATAGCTTGAAGAAGCTGCTAATAGAATAACTCCATATTAAAACCCCACTAAGATGTGTCAACTAGGAAAAAGTTCACAAAATTGACAATTTGGCATCACTTGAAGTAATTATCAACAGATAAATTTTCGAAAAGATAGTAGTAACCTTCGAAGCTCATATGTCCATTCTTATCAAAGTCATACATCCTGCAAAATATCACCAACCCTCAATTAGCTACAAATATCAAACAAGTCACTAAATTGTTTGTATCTCTTCATAAAAAAATAAGAAAGCAGCTACAAAACATAAGAACCTGATCATCTGTTGAACAATGGAGATAGAGAATTCGAGGTTTCCCACAGAAAATGCCCTCTGATCATCAGCAACATCGTCATTTTTTTACGCCCAACAAATTATAATTAAGTACAGATACAGAGAAGTAACCAGAAAGGGAACCAACCTGTTACTGTTTAGGGTTTTTGAAGTTGGAAGTGAGAGATAGACAAACCTTTAGCTGAGCAGCTGTGATGCTTCCAGTTTTGTCCGAGTCAACTCGATCGAACCACTCTCTCAGCGTCGCCGTGTTCTCCATTTCCAGATTTCTGTTGTACAGTGGTAGAGTATAGTACTTTTTTTTTACTCTGGTCGGGTACTAATAAGACGAAACACACCTTCCCCCTTAAGATTATTCTTATTTCCACTTTGACCCCTGACATTTTCTGCTTTATCATGGTTTCCCCCGTAATATTTGTCGATGACAACGACTTTTATCTTTGGCTTAAACTAGGGCTTCACAAAAATATTTGATGAACCAAAACATGCTGAATCGAACCACGAATTTTGGCCGTTAATTAACCTAAATGGATTATGAGGTAAATATACATTTTATACTTTTTAATACACTTTCACATATTCATATACGATTTTCACATATTTCAATACACTTTTTCAACCTTAACGTGTGTCTATTAGGCATACGTTAGTATTTTCCTTCATATAAATTAAAATCTAAGGGGATAAAATGTAGTTCCACTCCTTCGTTGATGTTAGAATTTTGAATTAGGAATTTGGTTTGTATTATTTTATTTTATTTTTAACTTTTTGGTTGTGTTTTGTTGCATTATTAGGAATGATGAATAAGTTTATAATAAGTTTACTGCTTTATTAAAAATGAAATCGGTATAATTTTGTTGCATTATTAGGTTTATAGAATTTATATGTAATTCGTGGTTAAAACACGGAACTAGAGTACTAGATCGTCAGTAAAGGATTAGTTTAGATCTAGACCATAGGAATTTTAGTTCGGACACAAATTGTATTTTCTTAAAACCGTGACTCGAAGTTCAGTAATGGGATTTTTAAAAATACGAACACAATCAAACGGACCCCGGGAACCTTGGAGGATGGCCCTATAGGGCAGCTCTTGGGCCGTTGATTTCGACGATCCACAGTTCAGATTTCATCTCAACAATGAACTATTCGGATGGCTCGGATTCATCCGAGTCGTTGATTGTCGAATCAACGGCTCGTAGCCGCTGTAGAGGAGGGGCGCCCTCCCCAATCCAATCAGGACCATGGTGGCCTAGTTTAAACCAACAGAAACCCAAAACAAAAGTCATAAGCATAGGCCAACACGTCCACGTGGCAAGTATGGATTAGTGGACACAACAAGATGGCACATTTCTATTGGCCAAGGCAGAATATGCGATCCCGATCCGCAAAACACCGACCCTGGTCTTTACTTTTTTTTATTTATCGTCCGACACAGCTGAGCTGAGCTCATGCGGTTGTGAAACAAAACACAAGCACACACAAACAATCCGGATCCCTTGTCCCTTTCTTCATTCCTCAACCTTCCCCCAATAACCTTTTTTCACCTTTTTCGTATCGTATTGTATCGTAAAATCCTTCTTATGCTCTGCTCTACAGTATTTCTACAATAACAATAATACAATAATAATCTGTAGTAGTAGTTGTTGTTGTAAGTAGTATTTCTTTGATCTGCTTTTCTACACCTCCCCTCTCTTCATTTGCTGCGCGCATTGAAGAGGAGGCTCTGATTGTTCTAGGGTTAGGGTTTCTGTTCCCGTTTCGATCGATCTTCTTCTTCTTCTTCTTTTTAATTGATTTGGGTATGGGTGCGGAAGGGGAGGCAGCCGAATCGAGCTTGGGCGTGAGCGGTGGTGAGGAACAAGTGGTAGCTCTCAACATTCGATGTTCCAACGGATCGAAATTCTCCGTGCGGATGAGCCTCGAGGCGACCGTCGAGGCGTTCAAAACTGTTCTTGCGCAGAACTGTGACGTGCCGGCTGATCAGCAGAGGTTGATTTACAAGGGTCGGATCTTGAAGAATGACCAAACCCTAGCTAGCTATGGTACGTTATTGGATCCACTTAACATGTTGATTTCGTGTTTGGGTAGATTTGCTGTTTGTCAAATACCATGTGATTTTGATCCACCTTTTGTTTCTGAATTAAGAGAGGCTACATATCTATCAGCTGTTTTATTTTGGTCAATGGATAGTTTTTTATTATCGTGATGAATTAGATGGACAACTTGGGAAGAACCCCTGCGATAGGTGCAAATGATAACACCATAATACTAGTTTAGAAGAGTAGATTTCGGAAGTATCTTGATTTGAAGTTAAATTTTTGTATTTGCTAATGCCGGTCTGCCACTGACACGCTATTGCATATCCATCTGGCTACCATTGGTTCCTCAAGTAGTCGGAGGTTTTCATTCATATTCTTTGTTCTCTTTCAGGACCATCTTGCACTGCATAGTATATGAGCATTGAGCAATGATACCTTTCTTGGACACAAATGTACCTTTATCGTTTTCTTTTTGTAAAGTATTTTCTTCAGGAGGTTGATCTATTCTTTTGCATTCTTTAAGGTTTACAGGCAGATCACACTGTCCATATGGTACGCGGTTTTGCTCCAGCAGCAGTAGCAATGCCTGCTACTGCTGCCGCTACTGGCAATCCTACTCCTACCTCCGGCAATGCACAGGGTGTTGGTTCGAATGAGGGTGGGGGCATTGGAGGTGTTGGTCTTGGTCCGTCTCTATTTCCTGGGCTTGGTCTCAATTCTCTTGGAGGCTCTGGAGCTTCTGGTTTATTTGGAGCGGGGCTGCCGGAATTTGAACAAGTGCAGCAACAATTGACTCAGAATCCCAACATGATGAGAGAAATAATGAACATGCCAGCCATTCAAGGCCTAATGAATAACCCTGAGCTGATGCGCAGCATGATCATGAACAACCCTCAAATGCGCGAGATCATTGACCGTAATCCAGAGCTTGCTCATGTTCTCAATGATCCTGGCATCCTTCGACAGACATTAGAAGCAGCACGAAACCCTGAGCTTATGCGGGAGATGATGCGAAACACTGACAGGGCAATGAGTAACATTGAATCTTCTCCCGAGGGATTCAACATGCTCAGGAGAATGTATGAAAATGTTCAGGAACCATTTCTCAATGCTACAACTCTGGCTGGAGGCACTGGAAATGATCCGGGGTCAAACCCATTTGCAGCTCTTTTGGGAAATCAGGGTGGTGGTTCCCAAACCAGAGATGGATCTAACAATACCTCAACCACTGGGTCTCAGACTACGGGGTCTACTGTTCCAAACTCCAATCCACTTCCTAACCCATGGGGTGGAACTGGTGGTAAGCTCCTCTACTTCTCTCTTTCCCAGACATTGTAAATTCTAGCAATGTTCTGTTTTTGTTCCTCTTCTCTTCTTCTGCCATATTTATCTGCACGCTAGCAGTTTTGGTCACTCAGTCCCAAGAATTGATTGGATGTCCAGCATTCAGTTCCTAATTTTAGTTTGGGAGATGCTATAGTTGATAATTTCTTTGCTGCTGCACTTGTGTAAGATATTTCTAGTATGGGATGCACAGCCCTCGCAGTATTGATTTTAAGTTGATGCAAACTTAACTAATGGGTTTTGAATACCAAATTTGAGGGATTAAGCCGGGGAGATGCTGAAACTGATATTTTGTTGGAATAGGTGCATTACTTGTTCCGACTACTGGAAGCCTAGAACCCTTAAATCCTCCCCAACCTAAAACAACGAACAAAAAGAGAAGTCATATCAGTGAGGTATTCGTCTCCAGGGAAAGCATTTAGATGTGATTGTCGTTATCTACCGAACTTCCTACGTGCCCACTCGCAAGCAAGTACATGGAACTGATAAAAGTTTCAACCATAGTAAAGAATAACTAAGGGTTTACGCTGTTGCATACCTTAAATGCCTTTGTCACCATTTCTGAAGTATTTAATGTGCTTGAAGACTCTCATTACGATTCTTTGAACCATCAGAGATTCATGGGTTGGTAGAGGGAGTTGAGAAAAAAGGTCCCTAAGTTCACTTCGACATGAAATTGTCCAAGCAATTTGCATCTAATGTTTTTTCTCCTTCTTCTCATGATTACTTTCCTTGGATTGAAGTAATTAAGATAAATTTTATAGTATCTTTTTTCTTGCCATTTCTATTCGAGTGGTACTTCAACTTTTCTGGGTGATTGTTGCTTTATAATTGTGAACTCCAAGGAGGTCCCCAAGCGAACACTACTGCAAGGTCAAATCCTTCTGGGGATGCCAGGGCACCAGCCATTGGTGGGTTAGGAGGGCTTGGTGTTCCAGAGTTGGAGCGCATGTTTGGCATGCCTGACCCCTCTTCAATGAATCAGCTCTTGCAGAATCCGGCCGTGTCACAAATGATGCAGAGCTTATTATCCAACCCCCAATACATGAATCAGGTATTTGGACTGGTTAGATTAGATGAAAAGGTGGTTTAATGTTGTGAGAGTTTGAGCTGTATTTTTGAATGCCATTTTGAAACTGCAGTTTCTTGGTCTGAATCCGCAACTACGGAATATGCTTGACTTGAACCCTCAGTTAAGGGAAATGATGCAAAACCCTGAGATGCTTAGGCAATTAACCTCGCCTGAGACTATGCAGGTATGTTGCTTTAAGCCAGCCCTCCGTGGTTGTGTCTGTTTAGGTGTACTTAGTTCCCACTTCCCACACAAATACGGGAGTCTGTTTTTAATCAAGTAACAGTTCTTCTGGTGGAAACTTGTGTTCATGTTGAATTTTTTGATCATATTGTCAATCCATGGAATAAGATTCAACATGGCATGGTTTAACTGAGAACTTTGCCAAATTGTTTAGCTTGGTGCTCTTTTTTTTTTCCCCTGGTAAGATTGTACAAGAGTAATGATTTGTGCTTGACCTTATCACCTGTGCTCAACGACGGAAGCCAGGGCGGGTTAGCACTGGCGGCCGCCCTACCCAAGTTTCAAATTTTTCTTATAAAAATAGTAAGAATTTTTTCAGAATTTTACAATTATATGGGTTCACCCGCCCAATAAATTATTTCACCCAACCCAGAATCCTGCGTCCATCCCTGCCTGTGCTTGACCGTTTCTTTAACCCCAACATATTTGTTTTTGCAGCAAATGTTGGCTGTACAGCAGGGTCTTTTGTCTCAGCTTAACAGGCAGCAATCGACTCAGTAAGTGAGGATATATCACTCTTCAACTTGTGGCTGAAGCTCGACTAATGATTCCTCATGTGTCGTTTAGGTTTTGATGGGTTTTACATTGGCTATGTCCCAGCTTATTAGAGAAATTATTTGCATCATAGTTCAGGTGAACAATGACGTATTTGATTGTTCCATGACATCAGAGCAAGGCCATTGTGCAGGACATTTGATGTTCATGGTGCTCTTGTAGCACTTAAAATCAAGTGGGTCCTGATTTTGTGTGTGCATGATGTGATGAGGCTTTTGTCCTTCCATTATTTAGATAAGTGCTACTACATAGATTGTTATGTTGTTGCGGGCAGGTGTCACGACATAAGTTGAATGTTAACTGGTTTAGCGTCATTTGCAGATTTTGTCTGTACTGTTTGAAACTTGATTTTTACCGGTGGCGTTTCCGTTATGCCGTCGTTATATATAAGTCTTGTTACCTATTCAACAGAAAGGTTCATAACTAGATCTTCCTCTATTTCTTCAGAAATCACATTTCAGTGTCAATAACGGTGTGTTGGATGGAAATACAAGAAAATGGAAGAAGTCCCGTTCCTTGTTAATTGTTATTATTTAATTCCTTTCCGGAAAACATACATTTTCCCTCTGGATAAATCATTTGCCTCCCAGTTCTGTTTAGCTTGAAGGTGCCTTAAGTTTGCAGTGTGAGCATACAAACTCTGAAGTGCCTAATTATGCTTCCATACGAGTTTTTATTCCTCTGTCCTTGCATGTGTGTGTGTCCGTGCGTCTGTGGAAATGATTTCACCTCTTTGAGGTTCCTAAAAACTGGAGAACATTTGGATTTTAAACAAATGACCTCGTTTTAGATTACGTGAGTGGAAGTGGTAACACTAATTAGGAAAGCATGGACTCATTTGTTTGTGTCAAACATGTCATTATCGGGTTTGCTAGATGTTATTCCTGCAATGCTTGAATCAGTTTAGCATTGGTTCCTGTTCTTTTCACTTATCCTGTGCTTGGTTTCTTGCAGGGAAACAGCTCAGACTGGTGGGACTCAAGGTATCTGATCATGGATTATGAATAATTCAAGTATACTTTTGTTAAGTTTCTGTTCCAAGGCAAACTTCCATTTATATTGCTGAAAATTGCAGGAACCCAAAACAATATGGGGCTGGAGTTGTTGATGAACATGTTAGGTGGACTCGGAGGTGGTGGCTTGGCTGTTCCAAACACACCTAATGGTAAGATTTCGAAGCACTCATCTTGACTGATAAGCTTCTGTTTCAGCTGTTTGCTGATGAAATATATATTTTGATTTTCGTAGTGCCTCCAGAAGAGCTTTATGCAACTCAACTGCAACAGCTTCAAGAAATGGGTTTCTTTGATACTGCAGAGAATATTAGGGCACTTCGTGCCACCTCAGGAAATGTTCATGCTGCTGTGGAGCGGCTTTTGAACAACCCTGGCCTGTAGTTAGTGCACCTGTATTGATGTGTAGTCAAAAATACAGTTGGGCGTGTAAAAGTGGACCATTTTCTCGGAAAGGATGAAAGACGTGTTGGCACTCTCATTTTGATTTCAGGCCTCGTGAATAAGTACACTTCAATCAATGGTAAGAGGTGAACCTGGCTGACAAAGTATTTTGCATTACCACTGTTACATGCCCTTCCCCTCTCTCTCTCTCTCTCTCTCTCTCTCTCTCTCTCTCTCTCTGTGACAGTGCGCTGATGTACATACACAATTAAGTATTCTTCCGTGGAACATTTCAAAATTGTATGGATGTTTGAGGATGTGCAATTCCTGTCTTCTGTTTGTGTTTTATTTGAACAGCCGTTATGCTGGGAAATTTGTTGATCTTTGCCTAGGGTTGACTGGAACCCAAGTCTCAATCCTTATCAGCAGATAGAATTAGGTTTATCTTCTTCTTCTTGGTTGCATTTTGAACCTATGAATTTGCTTAATTGGGAGTCTGCTTTATACTCCCTCCGTTTTTTGCTTCATAAATCCAACTTATTAAAGAACTATCATCATTAAACTTTTCACACCAATTTTTAACTCAACTTTGCACTTTTCACATCAACTTTTACTTGTACTTTTCAAAAGTATCATCCAATTTTATCTATTAACTCTTTATCCACTAACTTGTCAAAAGGGCGAAATGATAATTGTATAAAGTTTTATCCATTAACTTTTCAAAATATAAATTTATTAAAGGACAGTCAAAACTGAAAATGTTGACACTAAAAAAGGGACGGGGAGTATCATTTTATTGCTTAAACCTGGTGACAGTATTGTTCATGGTCTTATTCCATCGATCCATACTCTGTTTCTTTCCTTGAGTTGGTGTTGCATTTCATCAGGTAGTTTCGGATGGTCGATATGTATAAGATTTGACTGCCGGCTTACAGGATGTTGTAGAGATGAGGGAGATCATAAACGTATTTCTATTACTACGGGAGAGGGTGTAAGTCTTTCGCCAAATTGTTGCTGTCCAAATTCAAGTTCGCATCCGTATGACCAAGCCTCTTGTTGTGCCTTAGGACGTGTTTGTGGGGACATGCAAAACAAAGATTATGCACAAGACAAAAGGCAAATCAAGAACGAATACGGTGTTGAGGGCTGCGATGTGCATTAGGGTCAGCATAGCAGTCTAAAATAAATAACGTGTTCCTGCATGTTTACGCTTCATCCGCCTTGAATATAGCCGTGACGCTACTAGCGCTAGCCCAATGCTGGATTCATTAGTAGGTAATTTAGTCGTCTTCTCTTCTGAGAGTAAATGATACTATATGCGTATATGTCAATAATAATAGTAATAATAACCTACTACTAGTACAGGGTTTTTTTGCCCTATTAAAAGGTAGGTAGGATGCATATTAAATTTCCTGCTTAATTTGCTTCATCGATCATCCCGTTGGATGCATATCCCAACCAGAATCAGACGGTTACCATAATCAAAATCACTCTCACTTACATTTGATTCTCCGGCAAAGACATGTAGAGGATAAAAAGCAGCGTAACTGAAAATAACTGCCAAATTCAAAGTGGCGGTTGTTTCAAAGTGTCTCTGTTTTTTCTCTCTCATGGAGTGGTAACCGCTTCGGCTACTTAAGACACCCATTCGCCATTCTTAAACTTTTTTTTCCGACATTCTCACAAAAACATCCATATTATATTATAATAATAATAATAATAATAATAATGAACAACCCCGACTACTTCCTCCACCACCATAACGACGTCACCGCCACCGATCTCCAACTCTCTTCTGCCTCTCAGAGAACCTCCGGCGACTATTTGCGCCCCACACCTCACCCCCAAAACCCAAGAAAGAAACGAACCAAATTGATCAGAATCGACGACCCAAGTGGGGAGAATGCAAGTAGTAGTAGTAGTAGTGTCGGAATTCTAGTGAAACCCAAGTATGGCAAAAAGCCCGACCCTAGTGCTCCAAAGATTACTCGGCCTTGCAGTGAGTGTGGAAAGAAGTTTTGGTCATGGAAGGCTCTTTTTGGGCACATGCGCTGCCACCCTGAACGCCAGTGGCGCGGGATCAACCCTCCTCCAAATTTCCAGCGGTGGCCTGCGGCAGCAAAGATCGCCGGAAATGTGTACGCCGAAGCGGGAATGACTGAGGAGGATAATGAGGTCGCCGCCTGTTTGTTGGTGATGGCCAATTCGCCTACTATAGCTAGTACTAGCACTGATCATGCCCTGTTGGAATTTGATACTGTGGTTAAGAATGTGTCGGCGGGTGGTGATGATGCGGTGGCTGGTGGTGGTGATATGGTGGCGAGCGGATTTGAGTGTTCGAGTTGCAAGAAGGTATTTGGGTCACATCAGGCATTAGGAGGGCACAGGGCAACCCACAAGAATGTGAAGGGTTGTTTTGCAATTACAAGGAGTAATGACAGTGAGGAAATATATCATCACAATCACGTTTACGGTTGCAATTTGGATTATAGAAGTGGAAATCAAGGGGATAATGTGGAGGAGAAGATGATGATGGTTTTGGGGCACAAGTGCAGCATTTGTTTGAGGGTATTTTCAAGCGGTCAAGCCCTTGGGGGGCACAAGAGGTGCCATTGGGAGAGAGGGGATGAACCATCATCTTCATCACTCATCACAGCAACACAAGGGTTCAAACCTTTTGGAACAACGACGGAGAGTGGCGGTGGTTGTGGTGGTTTGGACTTGAACTTGCCTGCCCCAGTTGAAGACGGTTCCTTGTCTTCTCCTTCTTCAGGTCTTGCTTTGGATTTAAGGTTAGGCCTTTGATGGACTGTATATTTGTTTGCTTCTTCTAAGTTTTAGTTTGTGTTACTCGTTTGCAAAACGGGATATGGAATGCTAGCTTGTTCAACGTGATTGTTGTCGTTGATGTATGCCTTGATATCGTTAGCTCCAAAATCGGGAGACGGAAGCGTGCATTTCATCAGGAACTCAGTTAAAACACTGTACTACTTTGTACTAATTGCTAACAGACATCTGTACTAGTTTCTAAAAGATATGATATGTTGTAATATTCCCTGATGAATCTTCTCGTTTGATGTCCTAATTGTTCTTTAATTTGTTTCTCTTATTTGTTTCGCATTTTCTCTTTTATGCCATGGAGCACACAAACATTGTGGGGTTTGGGGCATTTGTACCTCAGCATCTGTTATGTATGTGGCTATGCGGATGTAATTGTATTTGCTTGGAGTATAGGTTGGTTCTCTGGTTTTTCTATTTGGCTTTGTTAAGATGTGTTAACCCATGCTTAGCCACTTGTGTACAACTGTATAAGCAAAGAAGAAAGAACGTTGTGTTCCTTTATTTCCAGTATTTTGTTGGTATACTAACAATTTGAGTAAGTTGGCCTGAACAGTTGAGGAGAAAAAAAAAACACACACACACACACACACAATTGAGTAGCAGAATTGCAAGGTTCCTCACTTCCTCTCCTTGGATGTCATTGTTGGGGAGCCTGTTAGAAATCTTTGTGCTTTTTTTCAAGAAAATGAATAGTCTTCACATCCTCGCCATCTATCTAAAAGGCAACAAAAATATGAGATTCAAATACGAAATCAACTAGCAAAATATTTTGTCCTTTCTTTGTCACAACATGGCTTTCAATTTTCTCAAGGCTCTGGAAATCATTTGCAGTTATCAGCTTACGTTAGGTTGACAAAATGGACTGGAACTTTCTATCCAGAGATTCTTAACTAAGACAGTACTCAGCATTAAGGTTTATTCCCATTCAAAAGTATTTGTGGTACTTTTGGGCTTTTGGTTAGCAGGTAAGGAGCAGCACAAGTTGTCTTAAGTTCTGCATCTTGCCATGAGATATAGTAGTTACTAGTAATATCCAATGAAACATCACAAAAAATTCAACACTTTTCGGTGGTGTTTTCCAAATGGAAATTACCCTGCTGCATCATTTACTTATTGCCAGGTGACACTGCTAGAGTCAGCAAATGGACACGTCCACTCTTCAAACATTTGTTTAACAACCAGTCATGTTCTAACATCTCTCCCTTGATCACAATTGGTAACATCTGTTTTAAGCATCTTTCTCTCTTGCTATTTGTTCATCGAAGAAATGCACAAGTCATTTACTTATTCTCAGGCGATTAACTCTGCTAGAGTCAGCAAATGGACACGACCACACTTCAAACATTTGTTTAACAGCTAGTCATGTTGTAACATCTCTCCTTTGATCACAATTGGTAACATCTGTTTTTAGCATCCTTCTCTCTCGTTACACCTCAGTTGCTACTACTCTCATCACCTAATTCGGCTTATTCCAAAAGTACTTGAAGATCAATATATTTTTAGTTGATAAAATCTTGGTATATGTAATCAGTTCTATATTACAAAATCAAATATAGTCATTGCAAAATTTTACTCTTTGAAAACTTCAAATATATGCTAGGAATCCTGAACGTGGTTGTTGGTAGAGCTGCAAATAAACCGAGCCGTTCGCGAACTATTCGAGGCTCGATTCGGTAAGGGCTCGTTCGAGTTCGACTCGCCTACTAAACGAGCCGGACCTAGACCCCAATGTTAGGCTCGGTCCATAAACGAGCCGAACTTGAACTTGACGATATTCGTCTCGGTTGGACTCGCGAACCTAAAGTATACAAATATTTCGTAAGAATTTCACATATAACCTTGAACATGTAAGAACTTTTACATGTTTAATGAAAATTTTATATCTTATATGTATATAAAACTTTTAAAATTATTACAAACTTAAAATTTTAATATATTTTTTATAATTTTATATATGTATGATCTTATTTATGTGCAAAATAAAAATTTTATTTACAGTCTAAGACTTGTATGAGAGCATAAATATATAGTATTTTTTACTCGCTAAGGCTCATGAACATGTTCGAGTTTGAATCAAACCTAGGCAAGCTCGGCTCGTCAAATTTTTAGTGAGTTCGAGCTCAGCTCGAGTTCGTTTAAAAACTTAACGAACGAACTTGAACATTCTAAAGTTCGGTTCGATTCGGTTCGTTTGCAGCCCTAGTTGTTGGTATATATTTCCTACTCGGCTTTTGATTCTCTAGAATTTCATGCCCAAGTTTGGTTTCAAGTTCATGAAATTGTGTTGTTCAAGTTAATTCCGTGACTTAGTACAGACTACTGTCAATTAATAAATCTTGGTACTTGTACGTTTTCGATGTGAGCTTCCCGTTTGCTAAAAGCTTTTGTTCCCAGAGGAGAATTTTATTTATGTACACAATGTTTATCTAAATTGTGTAACGTTGACCTAATAATATGCTGATACATTCTGTGGCAACCTATCTTGTGCTGACTTAGAGAATTCTGGCACCAAAACATATTACCGCTTTTGGTGGTTGGTTTATGATTTGGGTCCAACGAGTACCTACCATTTTCATTCTTTATCAGCGGAAAGCTTAAGAGGTTTGCTTTAGCATCTATGACACGAAATCAATCATTTGAGCTCAACTCTTGCACGTACAATTCTCTGGAAAAAAATTGTTCGGAGATCAAATTGTTGGGTAAAACATAAACTCACCTACATTTCGAAAACTCGGTTGATTGTTTTTCAAAACACGACCCCAAAGTCATCTTGATAAAATGGTATGGAAATGCTTGGAAGTACATATTCAAATGAAATATTCTTTCAGTTTTTGGGTACTTTTCCATTTTTGTTGAAATGAAATGGAAGCAATGTTCTTGCTGGTAATGCCAAGTTTTGTTATGTGTCCTGTTGAAGAAAGTTTATGCCATCCAGTGGCGGAGCCACTCAAGGGCCACCACATTTTTTTCAGATATTTGTTTTTTGTTGTGAAATTGGCAATTTTAATTTTACTTGAACCAAATAATTATTGTTTTTTATATAGTTGAGTCAACTACTCACTCAAGTACTACACATATCAACGATATTTTGTTCAAAATCTAAAAAATGGATGATAATATCTACTTTATTTAGGATCTATACTAGATCCTACTTCAATAGTCGAAGTCATATTCTAACATTTTAACCTTATAATCAGTTCTGTAAAAATAAATCTCAATTAGACATTCATAAGTGTTTAACCAAACTATCCTCTTTTTTTCTTTTTTTTTTATTGGCAAAAATGATGTCATTAACCTTTGAAAATGATACAAAGATTAAAAGGATCATGGACAGATTGACATTACGCCACCCAAGAACCAACTCCAAAGGGAGGCAAGATGCCAACCCAAACACCACACCAAACCGGGAGCTGCAAACATTCTTCTAGCAAAACAAACCAAAGCCACAAGAAACAAGAAACAAACAAACCAACCGAAACCCAAAAGAACAAACTAGAAGGACCATACGGAAACCAAGAGGACAAAACCAAAAACTGCCAAATCTCGGAATTAAAATTAAAGAGAAAGAGAGGCATCTTCCTCAAAATCATCATCCTCCTCCAAGTCATCAAATTCGCCCAAGTCAACAAGAATATTGATCCTTCCCGCTATTTCGGCCTCCTCTATCTCAACAAATTTCTTTAAATTATAGCAAATCCCCCCTCTAAATTTAACGCCCAACGTGGCCCTATATCCATCGTCTTAGGCCCATGCTTGAAGAGAATGAAGTTTATGTTTTAGATGTTATCAGATGATAATGAAGACGAAGGCACCTTCCTATTTGTAAGGTTCAAATTGTCGGCCTTAACCCCAAGCTCCGAGAGAAGCTTTTTCTTGCTAATTTTTCTCGACAACCTTCTTAATCTCCTTTTCAATTTATGAATAGCATCAAGGGAATATCTATCACTAGGAATGCTACAACCACCTCTATTATGCTTAATCTCCTTACCATTAAGATCGTGTTATTCGATAAAAAAACAACTCGCACAAAATTAATATTTCTGATCCTCAAGTAAAAATCCGGCTTGAAATTCTTGAAAAGTGAGTAATTTTCACCCAATATGGATAGTCAATACTATTCAACCATTACTTAGGTGGGTGAACAAAACAATACTCCTAAACTTGAAAACTCTCCTTCGTTTTTCATGATGTAACAAATAACATGCAAGTCACTAATGCATCACCAACAACCATCAAGTCGTAGATTGGTGAAATGTTGTCAGCTGGTTCAGAGTTTTTGGTTTGTATAGTGCCCCAGTGATGCATATTAAAATGTGTGAAAAGTATATAAACATAGGTGTAAATGTATTGAAAAGTGTAAAAGATGTATCGGAGCGCGTGTTTTTTTTTTGTGCTTACTGGACATACAATAGCAAGACCCATCATATTATATACATGTGTGAGGTACAACTAAAAGTCATGCTCCACTCACAACTGATATGGAATTAAGAAGCAGGAGCACTACATACCCCGAAAGTTTGTACCCAGAAAATACTCAAACAAACACACGTGTTTGGGTATTTTCTGGGTACAAACTTTCGGGACCCTTAGCATTTCTGAATCTGCCTCCTTTGGCAAAAAAACTTAAACCGGTTTTTTGGTTTATTCGTTTTGTCTTTATTCAAAAAAAAATCGCAAATGTTAGTTTTGCATTAATTTTTTGTGGTTTATTGGTTCCTCTCGACGAGACGAATCTAAAGAGTATAAAATTATAGTCAAAATTAAAAAAAAAAAATTAATAAAGCAAAAAATACGTGGTTTATTGGATTAATTTTGGCTTTATTCAAAAATTAATTAATTTTCACTATAATTGCATACTTGTTAGATTTGTCTCGTCCAAAGGAACCAATAAATCACAAAAAATTGACTCAAAAGTAATAAATGTAATTTTTTTAATAAAGACAAAACGAATAAACCAAAAAACCAGTTTCTGATTTTTTTTTGCCAAATAAGGCTGGCCATCAACTATCTTATGCCTGCTAGACTAGCTAAAGTAAAGTATGCATCACAGCGGTTGGATCATACATGATTACAAATCACAGCCGTTGATTCAACGTCTGCACAACCCCGGTGGGGCAGTGGCGACTCAACTGAAACAAATACTAGTGATAATTTCAAGAACTCCTGATCTTTGTTATGGACTTGCCACCAGAAGTTGAGTAGAGCCTGCCTCAATAGTAGTAATTTTTAATCAGATTATTAAACTCAAAATTTTCTGATCATTTTTTGTCCAATTGATAACATCTGGGTGTTTCCCTTCAAGCAACATACGTTGGGCCCGCCAGTTTGAAGGATGAGTCACAATTGCATTACATGGGCAATAATAATGTTAAAAACTCATGACTTTTTATTTTAATTTTGATAGCTTTTTGTTATGCCTGCCAAACTTTATTAAGATCTTCTAAAAAACAAAAATAATAATACTATTTTTTTTCAATAAAGATAACTTAATTTGTTTGCGGCTAGTTTTTTAAATCACTGAACAAAATGGTAAATAATCTTCTTTGTCATATACCCAATTGGATCCAAAGAAGCCATGCCCTTCATTTGAATTACTCTTCTACGGAGTGATAAAGTTTGAAATTTGATTAAACTATGGGGGAAAAGGCCTTTCAAAATTCAAAGAATATATGAAATCAACAGTATCTTCATCACGTCCATATTCTCTCTTCTTTATTTTTGTGACCCACCAATTTACACTCATTTGACTACTTCACGCGCATTCTACTACTACTACTAAACAAACTTTTGGTGACTCTGAAAATCAAACCTCTGTCATTTGTTGTCAGCAGTAATTCAAAATTATTAAACTACTATTAGAAATGCGTTCCGGTTTTCACTCACAATCTCAACTTTCATTACAGTTGACTTTATTAACATAGTATTATACTCATGCTACCCACACACCAAACCCACACAACAGCTACACACCATGGAACAAAACGGCACCGTTTGGCTTTAAAAAAAAAAAACTCCAAAATCCGAAAGCTTCAGATGGCTTTTTCTTTTCTTCCTCTTTTCCTCTTCCCCCAAAGTCTCAGTCCATACGGAGAAGAGAGACAGAGAGAGAACTAGTCCATCCGGTAGCCACCACCGCCACCGCCGATGACCACACCAAGAAGTCGCCTCCGTACAAGAAGTGCTTTGATTCGTACAAGACCCGACAGGTTCCTCTCTCTCTAATTCGTTAGATGTGCTTTACCCTTATTATCAATTTCTCAAGAATCGGGTCGTTGAAACAAGAGAGAGAGAGAGAGAGAGAGAGAGAGAGAGAGACCATAGTTGTTGTGTAAGCTTGGAAAGTGGTGGCCACCGGTTTTGAAGCTCGTCGGAGTTGAAAAAGGAGGTCTCCTCCTCGCCGGAAGTGGAAGTGTCTTCTTCATCGGTGTGGTACACGATGGTGGTGGTTCGTCGACGGTGGTGTACGCGTTGGTCTTCGTCGAGGTCTGGTGTCTGGTGGTGGCGATCTTCGTCGTCGTCGTCTTCTCAGTTCTCACACCCTCCCTGTTCTCTGTAGTCAACAAGAGGGAGAGGGGAAAGAGATTTTCAAATTTCACGATTTTGTGATTTTTTTTTATAAGCAAAACGACGCCGTTTTGCTACTTGTTGTGTAGACTTGGGGTGTGTGTAGCATTATTCCTATTTTTGTGAAGGGAGAGGCATTATCCAATGGTGGGTCCAACTCCTACCCTACCATGGAGAAGCGGGAGAGAGAGAGAGAGAGAGAGATTCGTTCTTCCCCAATACTGCCCTTTTTTCCGTAGCCTGAAAACAATTACTATTACCAACCCCATTGATTTCCAGAAACAGAAATTTCCTTTGGATATCGTCATTATAGAGTACTACTCCGTAAAAAAGCTCTCTCTCCCTCTCTCTCACTCACACACTTTTGAGAGAGAATCTAGAGTAGTATTACTGTAGAGAAAATACTAACGAGTGCAACATTGCACCCATTAAGAGTATAAAAAAGTATATTTGTGGATCTTACTTGTACTTTAAAGTACATTTTTAAGTGTATTTTTAATATGTTGTGGATCCTACTTGTACTTTAAAGTACATTTTTAAGTGTACTTTTAATATATTGTGGATCCTACTTGTACTTTAAAGTATATTTTTAAGTGTACTTTTAATATACAAGTGTACTTTAACAGTGTATTTTAAAGTACAAATGAGACACAAGTGTACTTCTTTATACCATTAACGCGTGCAACGGTGCATGTAGGATCCTTACTGTACTGTAGTAATTGCGGATGGGGTAATTTAAGATGGCAACAGACAAACAAAAAACGGACATACTCGGCTCGGTATCCTTCGCTTCACCATCATCTTTGTGTGACCTTTCACCAAATCCTAGCCTTCCCTCCTCTTTGAGACTTCTCTCATAGAATCTTCACGTAAACAAAGTGAGTAGTCACTTTCTTCTTCCTTTTTCTTTCTTACTTCACTTTTCACTGGATTGGGTTTTGGGTTCTGTCTTTTGGGTTTCAAGAACAAGGGGGGTCAAGTTTCTTTAATTTAACCTGCTGGTCGTGCTTGTGATTCCTCCCATCATATCACTTTTCATGGATTTTGTGGCTTTCTCTAATTAATTTTCTTACCTTTTCAAGATTTCCATATATGATTAGTACCTGAAAGGTCGCTTCTTTCATTTTCTATAGCTCTAGCTGATGTTGGAATTGGAATCAGGGCCTCCTCCATAGAATACTATGTCAAACAGAACTCCAACATCTTAGCTTCAACCAAACTTTTGTAAGTTCACGAAATTGTTTTCTTCTGAAATGCTTTCTCGATTTGGGTACTTGTGCTTCTTCCTGTTAGTTTATTTCGTGCAACAACCAAAATAGTTTTGACCTATCTGTTCATAACGTCTTACTGGGGTTTTTTGCATCGATTTCAATGTTGGGTCTGGTCACTGTTCGCTAGGAATTTTTTTGGTATCTTTGCTTTGAAATGGATTCCGGATAACAGTTTAAAGCATATTTTATTGTTGATGATGTTTGTGCAATGCGGACTGATTTAGTTTTTGAACACCCTCGAAAGAATTCCTTCTTGAAAATCCCCATTCCTGTTTGAGTCATTACCTTTTGCATTTCTAGTTGACTTTAAGGAGATGGCGACTTGAAGATAACAACATAATGGAAGATGGTACCTTTACGCCTAATACAATGGTGGAAACATTTTCAGACACCATGGATTTTGATCTTATGGATGATCTCTTACTTGATGGATGCTGGTTAGAGACCACTGAGGAATTGAACTTGTGGCAGTATAGTCCGTCTTCTTCTGGAACTTTAAATTTCTCTTCCTATTGCGTACCTACTTCAGACACTAACCTCGACCATTTAAATCCTTGCCTGCATGAGAAAAGCCATCAAGAAGGATTAGAAATATCATATTCCAGTAATAACTCACCTGTGGCTTACGCCCAAATGGATGAACTCGTTGGAAGCCAAACTCAGAATCAGGCCGCAGCATTTTCAAGCCTATCCGAAAATTTATTGCTTGAGAGCAGTGAAGCAAGCAGAAGGTTTTGGATTCCTCCAAGTGAAGCTCCAACTCCGGCCTCCTCTGTGAAGAAGAGATTAATGCGGGCAATAGAATTCCTGAGAGAATCCACGAGCGAAAGAGATGTCCTTATTCAGATATGGGTACCCATAAAGAGAGGAGGGAAACATGTCCTAACCACTAATGAACAACCGTATTCGCTAAGTTCCAACAGCAAGAATCTTGAGGATTACAGAAATGTTTCAAAGAGCTATCAGTTTGCTGCTGAGGAGAATTCAAATGACTTTGTTGGGTTGCCAAGCCGCGTGTTCTTGAAGAAATCACCGGAGTGGACTCCTGATGTTCGATTCTTTAAGAGTGAGGAGTACCCGCGTGTTAATCACGCTCAGCAGTTCAATGTTAGTGGGACTCTTGCGTTTCCTGTTTTTGAACGGGGTAGTAGGACCTGCTTGGGGGTTGTCGAGATTGTGACGACTACTCAGAAAGTCAAGTACCGCCCTGAACTTGAAAATGTCTGCAAAGCTCTTGAGGTACTCTTTTCCCGTTTATAGCTAATGGTTCTATGGCCTTGGTATTTTTCATCATGTTTAAATTCCAAAAAGCTTAAACAACAAGAAGTATTTGGTTGAAAGCTCATATGGCCCTAAAACTTCCAACATCGCTATTATCAGCAACAGAACTTTGGTCCAATGACCAACATAATTTATGGTCGAAATTGTTCTATGTACTTTTGCACGCTCTCGCGTATCTTTTTTGGTATGTAAATGGCCTTTCTGGGACGTTTCCCTTGTGATTCTGCATCTCTCTTGAATGAAGTAGTTTGATTTATTTACACTTCAACAAAAAGAAAAGCAAAGAAACAAAGTTGCATTACTGCTTTAGCTTCATTCATCTCTTGTATCCTTTAGGCCAAATGTGTACTACGAACTGTATTCGTTCTTGTGTCATTTTTTTGAAAAAGGTATTTTCCTCTTTCAGGCTGTTGATTTAAGGAGTTCTGAAATATCCGGACCTCCCACCGTAGAGGTAGGTAAATATCATCTCAATACGAAAATGATTGACTTCATTCAAAGTCCGAAACCTTTCTAACATCAGATGAATGTTTTCTCTATCAGGCTTATGATGATTCCTACAAAGCTGCCCTGACGGAGATTCAAGAGGTTGTGAAATCTGCCTGTGACACACATGGACTACCTTTAGCTCAGACTTGGGCCCCCTGCATTCGACAAGGCAAATCAGGGTGCAGACACTCAAGTGAAAACTATGCCCGTTGTGTTTCCACCATTGATTCTGCTTGCTATGTGCGCAATCCACAAGTTTTGGGCTTTCACGAGGCGTGCTCTGAGCACCACCTTCTTCGAGGAGAAGGCATTGTTGGAAGAGCATTTTTAACAAACCGATTATGTTTTGCCTCTGACATCACAGCTCTTAGCAAGATCGAATATCCCCTATCTCACCATGCCAAGTTGTTTGAATTGTGTGCTGCTGTAGCAATTCGCCTTCGAAGCATCTATAGTGAATCAGATGATTTCGTATTGGAGTTCTTTCTGCCATCTGAGTGTCGCAATCCTGAAGAACAACGGCATGTGCTGAGCTCATTATCCTCTGGGGTACAACAGATTTGCCGGAGTTTACATGTTGTCACTGACCATGAGTTAGCGGAAGAAACGGGATTCCGAGAGAAAGTAAATGTTTTCCCTTCCGGTAGGAGACTTGATGAAGAAGACGATTGGAAAGTAGAGTGTCCTGTTTCTAAAGAGCCCTCTCAAGAAGAGTCGGCATTGATTTCCAATGTGAGGGAGGCTGAGCGGAAGGGGAAAGAAGTTTCTGTTTCGTTGGAGCCAGAAGAAGAGTTCAAGGACACAAGCGATAATGATCGAAAAGAGTTATATCATGAGGACATGTTTTTAGAGAAAAAGCAAATTCATCAAGATTCTAAACCCAAAGGAAGTGCTGCGAGTGGCGGAGATGTTTCTTCTGTTGTCAGAAATTCCCAATCCGGTGTCAGAAAAGCTGGTGAAAAGAGACGAACGAAGACTGAGAAATCTATCAGCTTGCAAGTACTTCGGCCATATTTTTCTGGGAGCCTAAAAGATGCTGCAAAGAGTCTTGGCGGTAGGAATGTTATTTGGTAGCCTTCTATTCAAACTATGTTTGTTCTAATCTGATTTACGTTTACTTTTCACACTCCAACAAAACGGTAGCTTTTCATTAGGCATTTGCAGCCTAATGGAAAGAACACCACGAAGTTTCTGTAGCCATGGACCACTCGCATTCAAACAATAAGCCAACAAACTAGTTTAAAAAAAGAAATGGAATTTTACATGTATAGTTCAAATTCCGTAAATATCATGAACTTCAAAATCACTTCAATAATTCTAATCTAAACTAGCTGTTAACTCAAAATTTTCAAGTTTGTTCTCTTTTTATGGGTTTCCTCTGCTGACTTTTCTAGTAGGCCATCCAGAATTTAATGATGAAAACTTGAGTTTATGTATATTTTTGAAGATCGTGTTCACTATGTTAATTTTGGTCAGACACTGCGGACAACAAAGTTGTGAAGAGCTCGAAACTGTACATGAGTTGTCAGGCGTGTAGCTTCAAGACTACGACGATTAGTTATGTTGTTTTATGAGTAATTCAAGATCAAGTCCCGGATTGAACATGTCTTCCTATATGTATATATCATCTCTTTAGTACGACAACTTTTTAATGATTTCACTTTCAATCTTCCCCACACTCATCTATTGGCAAACTGTGTATCTGCCCTGCATCGGTATTTAAACTCTTCATTGCAGGTCAAATTTTGCTCGGCTGTATTCTGTTACTCCCTGAGTGCAAACCTTAATTAGACCTATATGTTGCTTGTATTCTCTTTTTCTTCATGAGGTTAATTTTTTCATTTCTTGTTTTTAGATTTCATGCAAATAAGCCATCATCTCCCTGCTATGAGTTGCTTACCAAGTTAGTTCCTTCTGCAGTGTGCCCCACCACCTTGAAAAGGATATGCAGGCAGCATGGCATCACCCGGTGGCCCTCTCGAAAGATCAAGAAGGTTGGGCACTCATTAAAGAAACTCCAACGTATAATTGATTCAGTGCAAGGTGTTGATGGTTCTATTCAACTTGGCTCCTTCTATAGCAAATTCCCAGATTTAAGCTCTCCAAATTTATCCGAGACCACCCCAGTCTCCACATCGCAGATCAGTTGTCACTTAAAGCCGCTAAACACCCAAGCAGAGGGCAGCAGCTTATTAAACCCGTTAACCAGTAATTCAAAATCTCCTTCCTCTTCCTGCAGCCATGGCTCTAGTTCAAGTTTTTGCAGTTTCACAGAAGCAAAGCAGCCACCTGTGATTGTCCATGCGCTGGTGGGTGATGGAGTTGCTTCATTGGAAGAACCATCCGGTGGGGTGCTAAAACGAGCACCAATCAATGCAGAAGTACACAACTGTGGTCAAGAGGAAACAAAGCCTCCTTTAAAAACCCGCAGCCACGAAATTTTCAGGGAGCCTTCGTTGCCAAATGATAGCAACCAGGTTTTACTAGATGATGGTAGTGGTTTAAGAGTAAAAGCCACTTTTGGAGAGGAAAAGATCCGGTTCAGCGTCCAACAGAAGTGGGGTTTTCGAGATTTGGAGCTACAGATTGTGAGGCGTTTCAATATTGATGAGAACACTAAAGTTAACCTCAAGTATTTGGACGACGACTCTGAATGGGTTCTTTTGACCTGTGATGCTGATCTTGAGGAATGTATCGATTTATACAGGTCGTCTAATAGTTGCACAATTAAACTCTCCGTCCATCAGTCTCGTAGTCCAAACCTTGCGAGTTCCTTTGGTAGTAGTGGACCATCTTAGCTCAATGACCTGTTTTGGAGTAGCTTTGATGAGCCGGTGTAAAAAAGACATACACGTTTCTAAAGTGAAGCTTATTTTGCCCTTATAGAGATTGTAGCTTGTAAAAAAATGGTTGGAATGAGAGGAATTTCTGTTTTAAATGGTTTGACTGAGAGGAATTCCTGTCCTTGTATTGCACACTAGGCATTTTTCCAGTGTAACGCTAAATTCCACTATTTTATTTTTGATCACTAGGTGGCGAGTAGAACTATGATGTTTTATGAATCTTAGGAACTTACTGTCCCTATGATAAAAGACTCTGCTGTGCCGGCTTCTCAGTGCGCGTAGGTAATGCAAAAAGCATTTTTGATTTTAGAATTCAATATTCTACATTCGATATTGGTTGTCTTCCTTCAATGGGCTTCAGAGGTGAAACGGTTGTTAAAAGGATTGCTTCTGTGGTTACTTTGCTTAATCTTGATGGGTCTGTGTTTTTTGAAACGATTATGTTCAACAAGCTTGAAATCAATTTCATATAGTACCATAGATCACAAAGCACTTCACATTTTAACACCTGAGACAGGAGACCGTTTTCTAATAAATGAGCAAGATACCCTCTGAATTGGCAGCTCAAAATTCCCACGAAACCCCAGATTGATTTACCTTATACTACATCTCAATCTGCAAGCATGTTGGATTAACATGGCGAGCATTTAAAGGGCAATGCTGCTCTTTCCTGGAATACTTTGTTCAATACAACTGAGCCCTGATCTAGAGGTTGATAGCACAAGAGTACAAATTGTCTTTGGAAGGATAACATCTTCGATTCCAATCTGTAACCAAACAAACCCAACCAGAACATAAAACTAACACAAGGCAAATCCAGTGCATTGAAAATACGGGTCTGATTTTTGTTTCTGCTCCTTCTAGTTGGATGGAGATCCAATATCAAAACACTTGCAAATATGTGACCATGGCATGCATCTACAGCACTGTCCTTGCTCCACCAACATGATTTCAAGATTGTCATTTAACCTGCAAAAAGCAACATCAGTAAACGTGTAATGCATGACCACAACTGTGGAAATAGAATAAAGGTACTTTTGACAACTTGTATATAATTAGCACCCCGATTGAATTAGTGTACCTGAGATTCATTAACATGGGATGTGAGTACCAACGGACATAGGCTTATTGCTTCCACAAACATCCTCCTTCCAACTCTCTTTTTAATTGATTTATCATCACTGCCACCTTCTCCCACCTATCTTCACTATTTCCGGCCATATCGGCAAGCTCATGAAAGGCATTGCACATTTGCTCAAAGCGAAGCGCTTCAGGAGTTTGAGACCTCTTGTCATAACTAATCCGAACCCTTGTGTGCCACCTTCTAACAGCTTTACTCCATCTCTTTAAGATGTACTTGTCTGGTGCCTGATAAATCGCCTTTTGATGGAGCACCACAATTTGATGCCTGCACAATATTCCCCTATATTCAAACAAACGGCAATCACAATAAACTTCATTGGTGTCCTCGTTAAACAACACATTGAAAGTTACACGTCTGTGGCTTTCTCCGGTTGACACATCTTCGCCAACAGCATATTCTGATATGGAAGCACTTTCTTTGCATGAGAATGAATTACAATAAATTTTCCCTATTAACTCGTGCTGGAACTCCTTAAACTTTGCAATCGTGTAAGCACTTTGAAATTGTTTCTCCATCTCATAAGGAGTTAAACATGGGAGGCACGAGTTAAAAGAACTGCAATCTTCGTTGTTTTCACTATCCACCTTTTTTGCCAAAACACTCTCACATAGTTCCGTAAATTGTTTCAAAGTGGTCTTCGAATTGACATACCCATCAAAGAAGGTGCGCATGCTTTCATTCCGTTGTGTGGTTGACATTCCTGCCCAGAAAGTATCTTTCACAAAGGCCGGTACCCAACGGTTTCTTTCTTCATACAACCAAAGTAACCATTCATTGCTTTCAAGTTTATAGTTCTCAATGAGCCTACCCCAACTTTCTTCGAATTCACCTTTCGATATAGAATCATAAACAACATTTTGCATAGTAATCTTGATTGATTCATACTGCTTGTGCCCTCTAAATTTTTCTGGCAGCTTTTTCATGATATGTGACAAGCACCACCTATGTCGTGCATTAGGGAAAACAATCTCTGTAGCATTTTTCAAGGCTTTGTCTTCAGCTGTAATCAACGCAGTGGGAGGACACCCAGACATGCTTGCAAGCCAAGCCTCAAACAGCCAGGTAAATGTCCTTGTATCTTCGGTTGAGATCAGTGCACACCCTAGCAATGTCTGTTGCCCGTGATGGTTCACCCCTATGAAAGGAGCAAATGGCAAAACATACTTGTTAGCTAAGTATGTTGTGTCAAATGCAACTACATCACCAAATTCTTTGAACGCCGCCCTACTCCTTGCATCTACCCAGAATACATTCCTTAGTTGAGCATTCCTTAGTTGAGCATCATCGCCAAAATCCATACTGTAAAAGAAGCCAGAATTATCAAGTTTCATCTTCAGAAAGTAACTCTGCATTGCAGCAACATCTCCTGGCCCGAACTGTAAATACTTCACCGTACTGGTAAAATCTCTACAATCCTTCTTGAGAAAAGGCAAGGGATGTACCCCTGTCTCAAGCCCAAATAGATTGGAACTCTTGTTCTCTCCAATACCATCTATATCATCCGTTTCAAGCGTTCTTTTCACTGAAGGTTGGGAAGTCCTCTGACATCTGTAAAATCTGACTTTGTCCGGATTCAATCCATGGTTATGATCAAGTATCATGGAGTTCACCATCCACTTTCCATCGGGGCATAGACAAACACTAAGTTTAGCTTTGCAATCCGTTTTTGATTGAGGTCGCAATCTAAGGGGGTTGCTTGATCTGATCCTTGACTTTCCCATGTGACTACAAGAGATGGTCACATACCTTAACTTCCCATCACTTCCTTTCTTAGAGGTTCTTATAGACACACCAAAACCCTTTTCCTGGCCATACATTTTGTAGTATTCTAGAAGCTCGTTGATGGAATCAAACAACATTCCAACTTTAGGGTCCTCAACCTTTTCTTTTGCATTTATGGATGTCTTTGTCTCATCCAACACAGGAACTTTAGCGGCATCCACCATTCTTTTCTCCATTGCAATCTCAATGTTATCTTTGTTGTACTCCGTGCTCAGAGAACTACTTGATGCTTCTTCTTCCATGCCTCTGCAATATACCATACATAGACTTAAAGTAAACTTAACTTCCTTTTACTCATGAGGAAAATGCAGAACAAATTGTAGTTTACTCATAACCACTTAACCGGCATAATTCCTAGCTCTTCAGCACTTAATAGCAGCATGGAAAACATTAACATACTTCTTGTGCCATAGCATGAGGCACTTGTCGAGGCTTGATATCACACAACCACACGTAACATGTTCTGGTGTATTTCTTCCTAGGCATGTAGGCAAACTTGGATGTGTGCTTCTGCATTTATATGCCCATATCATGCCCCATCTTTTAGAAATGTTCAGGGAAAATGGAACTTTGTAAAGATCCGAGGAAAAATATATATACAGGAGCCCTTGCCTTGCGAGTTTCAAGAGAATTACTAGCAAAGAATACCTATGTAGAGAAGCTCCAAGAAGCTAAAACCCCAAGAAATAGAACCGTAAACCCAGGAATTTAACTTGGGAGTCAGATATCAGAAGAAGCAACAAAAATGTACTACAAACTTGCATCTTTTCAAACAAGCCATGCAACTTTACCAAATAGCAAACCCCACGAAGAATCCCAAACAAATCAGTGAATAATTTCCATTCTGTGCATTTAAAGGAAACTTGGAATGATTTTGTAATTTCCCAAACAAACTGGACAATATGGAGCCAATTCACACATTACATACATGCTTTTCAAAAAAAATGTTAAATACTACACTTAAAAACAATTCAGAGGCCAATCCACAAGCCATGGTCATCTCGATTCTGAGAAAACAAACAGGAAAAAACAATTCCGATGATAATTCAACAAAAATGCGACGAAAAATATACTGAACGGAACCCAAACCACACTGCTGTAAGCTCAGAAGGGAAGAGAAGCAAACCAATCGAAGCCCTAATTTCACCACCCAACCTCGAGTTTTCAGCAGGCATTGGAATACATACATTTGTTAACTTGCTATATATATGTAGAAGTGCCTGTGATTAGGAATGTGAGAGAAGAAATACTTACAGGCTGGAGTCGAAACGACGAAGAGAGAGAGAGAGAGAGAGAGTGTTGGTCTCGTCTCGATCCAAGAGAAAACGGAGAAACCGATAAATCGGACGCGCGGGCTTCCGGATTGAGAGAGCTGAAAAATGGAGGGTCCCAGTGTACATTATGTGTGATTTTCGGTGCACCAATATTTTGTGGACATGTTCACGTCATCACGTGGGTGGGGCTCACGCACTGCCTCGGCTAGCAAAATTGCAATAATTCACATTTCACACACTCACAAGAAGAAAGGTGGGCGTAAGTGTTGATGTGTGTGTGGACCCACCTTGTCTTGTATGGAAGTGCAGGTGTGGTATTCTGTTATTTTCGTGAAGAAGTATTATTGTACCACACCATATTATTATCTGTAGAGGACCTTATCGTAACCTATGTCGTAACCAAAGCTAAGGTCCCATCATATATGGACGGTGTTAGGAGTATATTTAGTCCCAATGAGAGATTATAGGGACTTAAACTTGTCCTAAAAAGTTCAAATAATATACTCTCCTTGCCATATTTTACCGATGTTCGTGTGATTTTTCCTCAGCTACATTTTTCATGATTCTAACAATTGTATGATGGAAGAAATATCAAACCACCACCAAATTGCATATTTTTTATACCAATATTGAAAGATATAAGTAATTAAAAATTGACACACGCATTGAAAATGGACAAACAAATTGGAATGAAGAGAGTACTAAAATTTTGTATTTTTGCAAATATAATTTCATTTTTTCCAACTATTGTTTGCGTTGGTTTATTCATGCATATCCAATTTAAATGGAAATCTATTAAATTTGTGAGTAAATAGATAGTGTGTCTCAACAAAACAAAATAAATTAAGCCTTCACAATTTTTGACCAAGTAAAATTCTTTACCCTACTAGGAATGTCATAAAGATGTGAACAGGATTTTTACGTTGTAACTTTGAGCTACCTAAAACACAATCATCTTTCTATATCCAAACTTCGGACAGGCTAAAAAAAAAGATAAGACATTGCACGTCTTAGGCAGCGTGGCTCATAGAATCCAAGTCATATACAAATGTCACAATTCGCAAGACTCCAAGACAGATAACCCAAATGTTTCTCCATAACAACTCTGAACTCACCAAGGAAACTAAACTTTCAATAGTCAATCCCATAACTTCACTTTGACCCTTACTAAGAGAACCATGTGAAGATACAAAACTAGTAGAGAATCCCACATTCTAATACAATACCAGCAAAAAGAGTAATCCAAAAAAGTTTTATAAATGTTTATGACCAATTAGGAAAGCTACCCAATGACGGAAAAAAAAAAAAAAAATTCAATTAATGAACATGGATCAAAACCAAGCTCTTCTTGAATCACACTTACTGCAAAAATGATCAAACTATTTTACCATTCAGCTTCTGAAATACATTAACTCTTCTCAAGTGCGGTACATTAGCACTCTTCCACAACATGATACTCCAACCATTCACATTCTACTAGTATAAGTCATCGATCCATCGTAGATTCAAAAATCAACCAACGTAATCATACGCGTATGTATACACATAAGTAAGTGTATCCTTACGAGAATAACACTACGGTGGTGTTAGACAAGTCAACATACAAAGGTCCCTATATATATATCCAGGCATCATCCCAACTACACTCTTCCAACAATGTTGAAAACCAGAGTTAGCAAAAGTACCATTCCAACTCATTGGTTCAAATACTACTCGACTCTGCAAAAACTGATTAGCCCACCATTCCCCCAAAAGTAGATCATTAAATAATTGAGCATTGCTGATAGCACGGGTACTTTCACCAGCTAGCTCTCCTTACGGCCAGCCAGCAAGGAAACCATTTGTTAATTCAACAAACTACTAAATGAATAAAAAGGAAACAATTATGCAGAATAAAACAAGAAACCCATAACAACTGGGAAAATGAAATCGTGGAGACATCCCTAAACACCCATTGTTGTGAACTCCATCGCAAAGTGTGTGACTACTGACTCCCACATCCATACGTGGTGGAAAATGATCTTAATTATCACTCATAATCCACATGAAGTACCACAGTATACTGGTGGATTCTAAATTCTCACTCATAATTCACATTTGCAAGTGTGTGCAGTATGCATAAATTGAAAAGTATAAGATGCCCCACTTGGAATGATTTTTGTAATGCCCGTATCATCATCTAAATGTTACGGTTGTAATTGGTGATATTTGCAACAAATAAGGTATCTAGGACGTAAAACAGCGAGTGGGGTCAAGACCATAATAAGAAACCCATAACAACTGGGCTTCAGACCCTTGTTGACAATCAAGTTCTAGAGTGCATTGCATTGCATGCCCATCCTAAAACAAGGAATCCGCATGTGTACAAATTATGCAGCTGAATCTTAAAACTGCATGGGAAGAGTTTAATCCCTCCATATAATTATTGGCAATGCAAGCTTTCATTTATCATAGGCAAGAGAATACGGATTTCCTCACTGTTACTAATACAACAGAATAAAGACAGATAAAAAGGTCCGCACACATGCTCGAGAAAAACCAAAAATTAAAAACTTCTTAAATTGTCAAATAACGCGAAAAGAAACAACACTTGGCCTCAATTGGTCAACTCCATAATGGCAGAAACTATATCTCCATCAGCGGCCTTAAGGGCCTTAACAGCCTTAGGCCTAGATACTCCAGCCTGGGTCATCACCAATTCGATGTCCTTGGGCTCCACCCCCGCCTCATCAACATCTTCGTCATCTTGAGCCATGGCAGAAGACTCTGGCTTGGAAATCACATGACTCAAATCAGGAGCCTTGAATTGCTCTGCAGCCTGACTCTGTAGTTGCGAGCTCAAGTCTTCTATCTTTGCTTCTCCAAATATAACATACGTGTCTGATGCCGGGCTCTTGAACACATCGGGTTTTGAGATGACAAACAGGATCTAATCGGAAATAGTAGCCAATGCAAAGAATAAGCAACAACAGCAGATAAAATCCAATAAAGAAAAAGGTTTTACATTCAAAGTCAGCCGAGAACTAACATTCTTGCTCTTCTTAACCGTAACACGGCTGACACCAGGGATCGGTTTCATACCAAGCTTCAACATTGCTTTGCGACTCTTCTTTTCACTTCTGCTTTGCTTTGACCTACTGCTTCCATCTCCACCTTGCTCTCCTGCGCGCAAGAATAAGGCCGAAAAATGAAACCCACAGTTTAAATGGAGGAACAGCTCATAGCATATAGGCACATAACTTGCAGAATAAAGATTCACTTGTGATAAACATACTGGCAGCCTCGGTACAATTTCTTTAAGCTATCATCATCAATTTTCTTTTAGCAATCATGACTATAATTTACAGTCAAACTAAGAAAATGGGGCATAACAAGTTATGAAGCTGAATCCAACGAGGCATGCAAACAAATGCAATGATCAAGAAAGATGAATTGCATTTCGAACTTACAGACAAACAATACTAAATCCTTCAAAAATCATTTATAGGTTATCACGTTTCATTCGCTATCTTCCATTTGATCTGCGACATTGGCCATAGTTTAGAAAGCCTACAAAGTGAACAAACAAACCCCTGCCCACATTTATAAAATAAAGCTATTAACTCACCTTGGTTTTTTTTGGGTGCATAAACTAACAAAGGTTTAACAATAGTAGCATACAGAACCAAAGCAAAGAGCAGCTTGGTGATATGAAACTAAAATGAGTAAAATTCAACTAACCACCTAATCAACGTTTTCTTATAACTTTAAAGAGCATTTTCCTGGTTTTTAAAATTTCCTCGATACTTGTTGCCTGCAGATGGGTGAAGGTATCCAGGGTTAACAAAGCAGTCTCCGAAATAGGTGTACCAGAGGCCAGAGCCGCGCCCATCTAAGTACCCATCCCATACCGGCGGCTTATCCGGATACCAAAACGTACCTGATATGTTTGGGTGAACCAGGTACTACATAATAGGATGGTTTAGATCGATCTTAACCGGAAGATACATACCAGAGTCGTACCCTTACCATACCGGTACTCGTAGGACAACATTTTTGGAGCGCCATTGCTTCCTAGATTTCAACCAAATTTAAAAATGGCTTAATTCTTCTGCTTTCATCGTTGGCTAATTCCGTGACTAGTGTTTTGATTGCAGAGATTGTTGATGACTCAAATGGTCCGGGCAAGGAGCTTGGAGGAGTCTGCACCAAGTGAGGTACTATAATTTTTTATTTTTTTTGATAAGTAAATAATTATATTAAATGAAGAGCACGAAGGGAAATCAACCCATACACAAAAACAAAGTTCCTATACACTTCTACGCGAACAAAACCAGGCCGCCCTATACACTGCTACGAGGACAAAAAAGGGTAAACCAATCCAAAAATTGATCGAGAGTAGGGTTACATTCTCCCCTATCCCAACTAAACAAACTGTCCACCACAAAACTTTTGATTCTAAAAAGAGGTTTCTCGATCCCTTCAAAACATCTCAAATTTCTCTCTCTCCATAGGATCCACATCACGCACAGAGGAATCATGGCCCAAACCCGCTTAGTCCTACGTTACTAGGTTGCGAGGTACTGCAATTGAAGCGACATCGGTGGCCAGCAACTTCACTTTCAACTGAAAGTTGAAACTGTATTCTACTGTTGTGTATACTGTATTGAAATAGCATAGACGTAGATTGGATAATAGCTCAGGTCACTGTATGGTCGACACTTAGTCCTACGTTAGGTAGGGAGGGAACTTGAGTTTTTCACCTTGCTTGGTCAATTAAAAAAAGCAATTAATTTCAACTAATAAACCATCGCTTACCACAAAATACTTCTTTGTGTCTCCATCTAACAGTTTTGGATTTGTCCCTGCCTAGAGAAATGTTTGCCTGCATCAATGTTCAGGCCTAACATTACAACTATTCACTTAAAAGGTGTATCTTTGTCACCAAATAAATAGTACTCTTTGCATCATGAAAGGGTCAAAGGGCCGCTTCAAACTAACTCTTTCTTTAACTTACAAGAAATCTGGAGAAACACAACAAGTCAACAACAGAAATTAAGGTTACATGACTCGTACTCTCTTCCTAGATACTATTTGAATCAACAAATACTCTAGGGGAAGGGATCATACCACATTCTCATCTACCTATAATTGTCTTCAAGCGAGAGAGGTGAAAATAACGTGTGCTTTTGTTTAGGATAAGGATCAAAAGAATGTGTTATTATATGTTCTTGAGGGAGAAATAATCCCATATAAAACGTATTGTGTTTGAAAGAGGGATGCAATTGTGGCAACCACAGTGATCCGTAAAACATGCCTATTATTTATAAAGCTTCTTTTATGACAATTGCTCGGTATAGGCAGGTAGTTTTAAATATAACGTGTCAATGGGAAGAGCGAGAATAGCTGGCCCAACAAATTCTCTTGGAACTTGTAAGCAACAGAGACGGCCAAAAGAAGGGATTCATAAGGTTGAACAAAAATTTCTTGAAGGCCTACAAAACCTGGTGGGAACGTATATGACAATACATAAAACCACATGACAAGGCTGCGATGCTTGTAACCCACGAAGTAAGCTTCCACTCGCAAGCACAGGTGATTGTCTAACATAGAATCTTAGAGCAACTAACTTTTTTCTTCTTTGTCAAAAACTTTTTGGATGACTCGTTACTAACGTATGCATTGATATAGTTGCATGTGTAGTGAAATAAATGGAAGGGGCAGAAAACAGAAACATGATGAAAACAGAACAGTGGTAAAAGTCAGTTCACACCTTCAGCCTCGTCATCGTCCTTGTCATCATCGTCGTCGTCCTCGTCCTCGTCCTCGTCATCTTCAACCACAGGTTCATCAGGCTGCCACAATGGAAAGGAATAAGCGAAACACAATCTCTTTACCATGGCTAGAATAGCGAAACAATAATTCTATTCTCCCAATAACAATCACGTTAGAATTGAAAAAGTGATCAGCAAATTAAACATAAGAATGAAAAAAAATAATGAGCGGAGCACAAGAAACAATGGGTCCAAGCAGTCCAGAAAGACATTCAAACTAGGTGTGAGGACAAAAAAATTGACACTTGACAACTTACTAAACCCTCCGCCAGGTGATAGAATCCGTTTCATAAAAAATCTGCTTCAAGATTAAAAGACTAATTAAACTTACTTAACAAATCTTTCCGAATGAGAAAAAAAAATGCCCTTCAACCGCAACGCAAGCAAGCGTAAAATAACTTTTTCATTGTCAACTAAACCACAGTCGACAATGATATCAAATCCATCACCCGGATCTTTTTGTTTACCCTAAATGCTGAGATTGTCTGACCAATGACCATACACAAAACTAAAGCACCTAGAACTAATGAAACTATTGGTCTGGGCCTTGGAAGACAAAACTCATCAAAAAGAAATTTGCAAGAAAAACAAATTAAATCAATATGACAAGATTATTTGAAAAAGTCATCAGATAAACAGGATAAAACTGAACACAATAAAGAGAAGTGAATAAATAGAATTCAGTAAAGTCTATATCAAATTCATTACAAGAGAAAGTCTAATATTAAAAGCATCGGCTCTCCATTTTCCTTTTATTTTCTTGGCCTTTGATTTGTCGGCAACTAAACACATGGACAAAATAAGCAAAACCAAGGAACAGATCTGCAATCAAGAGACACTTCAAGTGATTCTCAAGAGGTAAAGAAAGCAAGCAGCCTCCGAGAGAGAGAGAGAGAGAGAGAGAGAGAGAGAGAGATTATACGTTAATCTTCTGCTGATCGATAAGAGCGGCGAGCAGCTCTTCCTGGGTCTGGGCAGTCATGACTGTCAGTAGAGAGAGAGAGAGAGAGAGAGCGAAGAAACTGCAAAACCCTAAAAAACCACAAAAAGAATGGGAAGACCAACACAACTCAAGTTTCTAATTCCCCAAACAAACTGAATCCCCAACTTGGTCAAGTGGATCTAATTCTCACGTTACATAATAATAATAGTAATAATAATTATTATTATTAATGGTGGGCTAAAAATCAGATCAGAGACACCCTCATCTATGTCTCGTTAACACTTAATCACCCTTAATCTTAAAAACCGATCAATAGGACCCCTCATCTATCAATCATCACAAAATGGCTTTACTCCGCCAACAAAACACGTACATTTACTAAAAAGCCCTATATTATGATCAGGGATTCCAATCGTTTCCACCAATCATTTGAACACTCACCACTGAGGTGGTAGCTTAGTTGGCCAAAATGAGTGGGATAAGATTCTACTCTCTGCTTGTGCATGGATCACTCAGGTTCAAATCTCTCGCATGCCATTGTTGGGACTTTGTGTGGATTTGCAAGGAGGGCATTTGGCCAACTAGTCACCTAGGTGGTGTTGTGGTGACGGTCTGTCTTATTCGGACAGTAGCTATGGCTCAACCGGACATTCCACAGTGGGTCGGGAACCCTTTTTTTTTTTTAACGACAAAAAAGGATGGGAAGGGGCGACCAGTGTAAAGACCCGAAAATTTTAATTATTTTTCCGGAAATAAAGTTGGGTAAATGTGTGGAATGACGTATAATGATAAAATTAGTTAAGTGATGAGAGGATGTATGTGATATGAGTGTTGGGGTGAAATTGGTTTACACATGTCACATATGGGTTTATAGTGCAATTCTTGGAACTCTTTTAAATTTGTGTGGTGTGTGTGTGTGGTTATAATGTGTGGGGTGGAGAAAGAGAGAGACAAAACTCATCTCCTTCCCCAAATATCCACCCAACCCTCTCTCTCCCCTCCATGGCTACAGAAACCCATTTTCTCCACTAAACCAAAGGCAAAACTTAAGCTCCAAACCTAGTCCATTCACAAAAGCTTCGCCAAATCTTTTGCTCCACGCGTGGGTGTGCTTATTTCACTCCGGGGTTAGGAGAACTTTTCTTGGATCTTGAGCAAGGGTTAGGGTTTTGCATTTGGAGTAGGTTTCAAGCTCAATCACAGGAGGAAGGAGAAACTTTATCATTTCTCAATGCAATATGTTGATTGTTTGCGGGTATATCCCTATTGATGTTCAAATCTTCCTAGTCTTGCTAAATTTGATTGTGAGGCTTTGTTCTAGCAAGTTTATGATAAATTCTGCCTAGCTTATTGCTCCCTTGCTTGAATTCCATGTTCTCTAGTTGCTAATTGAATCATACCATGCTCTCTTACCTTTGAATGTTTGAAGTTTGAGAGGAACCTTTGAATTGGTGTTTTATTCACTTTGGAAATGGGAAAATGCCATATGAACCTAACCTATGAATCCTACATTGTATTCACTTGTTGTTGTTGTTGTTGGGTCCCAAATTGATGGCCTAATTCACCTTCCAAAGTTCTCACAAAACCTTTGGACCAAAATCCATCAAAATCCCTTTGAGTTGTGCTCATTTTAGCTCGTAACCCAGTTGGATCGATCCAATTGTGCTCATGGATCGATCCACTTTATTTTTTTGGGAACAGACGACATTGGATCGATCCACTTCTGCCTATGGATCGATCCAGCTGCTCTTTTGTCAATTTTGGCCTATTTTGACCATTTTGGCCTTCGATCGGGTAACGACCGTAACGTACGTGTTATACTTGTTCTTATTGACTTGAAACACTTTGAGATACCTACCATGAACACCATGAAAGATATTTGTTAAGTTCTTAAGTTCCCTTGGGGTTCAAGTGACGGGTTTGACACTTAATGACGCGAGTTGACGGTTATCGAGCGGACTAGGATTTTTGAGCTTTAATTTGAGTTGAACTATTGCATGGACACTTAAATGAATCGATTGAGCATGAAATGATGGTGAAAATGTGATACTTTGACACGAGACCCGCAAAGGTATGCCTGGGGTATAATTGAATGAAATGAATGAATGATAAGCATGACATGGACGTTTGGGATACATGTGACGTGTCGGGTACGAATTGGACACTTGTTGATTATTGTGGAAGTTTAAGTGATGCGTGTTGATTAGCTAGGAAATGCTTAGATACGTGTGGGATACGGGGAAGTATTTGAGGAAATATTTGTGGGACGTGGGTTATTTTCGGGATGTTGGTAGGACACGCGGACAGGTGTGGGATATATAAAGATACTTTAGGGAATACTTGGACACTTGAGAGGCACATGGCCACGTGCAAGACACGGGTGTGATATATGTATACTCATAGGACACTGGTGGACACGAGTAGAGAAATTGTTGGACCCGTGGGTACTCGTGGGATACGTCGGGGTACGTGTGGGTATTATTGTACGACACAGGGATTCATGGGGAATATATCGACTAGGGTATCTTGTGTGTGTATGTGAGTGCTTAGATATGTGATGAATGTTTTATGATAAATAGGGTTACATGCATGATATTGACTGGTGTGAGTTTCAACGGACATGTTGATGGGTTTGAAAGAGAAAAATTAATTGTGTCGGGATGAATGAATGATAATGAAACAATAATTACTGTCAGTGGAATTGGAAAGAGGAAGGAAAGAAAGAAAATGATTGCTTGACTGAACAGACGCTAAGGTATCTTGATGATGGTTTAGTACGATGGTTGTTGGACTCAGCTAATGTTATTTTAATGAGAGACACAGAGATTTGATGAGTAGTAACATTATAATTGATAATATTGGTTAGAGGAGAGTTTGATGGTTTGTTATCTAAAGTTTACATCGTAGAGGTGTACGTGAGGGACGCGTGAAGGTTGATATTTCGTTGCTATAAATGATACGCTGGGTAGCTTACTTGTTAGTTGTCAATATTATGTTGCGCTTTCGTTCATTATATCTTGTTATGCATTTATGTGTCTGAAACCCAAAGAGGATACCTATTGGGCGAAGTAAATGCTCACCCCTTTGCTGTTTCAAGTATGGCTTGGAGCTTGACATGGAGTGCTTGATGTGCATGGCATAGTGAGAGCATGGCATGAAAGATTATTTGAAGCATTATAAAACTTTTACTTGTTAAAAGACTGTAATATTATAAGGCAATTTATAGGGGACAAGGGGTGCTGGAAATTTGATTTGTCATTTATTGTCAATATAAACACTGTAAGGTGATTTTGGACTAATCAATGAGTTTAGTGAGATATTTCGTGGAGGAAAATTACTTATTTAATTATGTTGAAAATCGAGGGCGTGACAACCAGCGTAGCAACCCCCCATTTGATCCGAAAACAATGAAGAAATCAATGGTTAGAGCATTGACATAGTAAAGATCATTCCCATTTTTTCCCAGACCACATTCTACAGCGGGTCGGGAACCCTTTTTTTTTTTTGAACGACAAAAAAGATGAGAAGGGGCGACCAGCATAGCAACCCCCATCTGATTCGAAAACAATGAAGAAATCAATGGTTAGAGCATTGAGAAACCCCTAACACATAGTAAAGATCATTCCCATTTTTTCCCAGACCAGTCATAATTTTGAAATTGAACAACTTTATCCGAAGACTGATAAGTATTCTATGAACCTAGGTGGGGTTCGGATTCAGGGGGTGTTGCGCGCACCACGCTGCGCAGCGTGCTGTGCATCAAAACGGCGTCGTTTTGATGCACAGTTGGGTCCAAAAACTCAACAGCAATGGGCCTTGTTTGGCTGCCTAAAAACCAGTTAAGTTAGCAACCAAGGAGTAGATGTTTTCTGGAGGGAGTCATCTGCATTGTAGAAACAAACAAAACGCTTTTTATTTACTTCCTTAAGCTTGCAATTTTGTACTGTCAACTATAAGCATCATTTTTTATAAAACAAAAAAAAAAACTGTAAGAATCACTTATACATGTATCTGCTATTTCTGATGCATCGCAAATGAATGAGGAGTCCACTGTATGAACATCTGTGTTTTCTTCTTCTTTCCTGCAAGAATTTGTTGAATTTGCAATCTTCTACTAAAAGCCTCGTTGAAAAGGAAACGAGTCTGGAAAGCTGAGATGATTGGGAGCCATGCCAAAGAAGCTATCGGTGCAAAAAGAACAACCCCATCCCATAATCATAAGACTAAATGGGGTTTTTAGGCAGCCAAACAAGGCTCATTACTGTTGAGTTTTTGGACCCAGCTGTGCATCAAAACGACAGCGTGGTGCGCGCAGCACCCCTGAATCCGTGGAGTTCTGTTTGATTTTAGACAAATTTCAATTAATATTACATACATAAGTGGGTTCCCTACTTAAATAAGCTTAATATTTTTTGAATCAGGATGCATTAGGTTTCCGAATACTACATTGTTGAAGGGGAAAATTAAATTAAATTGGGGCTACACGACTGCTGGGGGGCAATTGCATGTGATAGGGTGTAGCGGAAAACATTTTAGAGGGAGGATAAGAAAGCAGGAGGTCTTATTTTTTTAGGATAGACCCATATTGATGTTACATTTATGAAGAGTGGATTAAATAATACTACTTGGTTTGGAAAATATTGGTATTAAGGAGGAATAAAATAGTAGTACTTGGTTTGTTTTGTAGTTGAAAGGGGGGATAACGATAAATAAGAGGGTCTGTGGTGGATTGTGGGTATTAGAGAGGGCTCATCCCGGGATACTGATTAATAACTGCCCCTGTGCTGTCATTAATTAATACCCGGGGCCTCACTATTTAGTCCGGTGTTTATTTTATACCCCTTGTCCAATTCCTCCCAAAGCATGGATATGAGATCGGACCAGGACAAAGGGAGGGGTATAGCGGAAGAGTCGTCAACGATTAACTTGAAGAACAAAAGCTCGAAGGAATTCTTATCTTTTGTTTCCATTTTGCCTGTTAGAGCCCCTCTTCAACTGGCTCATGCCTCATGGCTTGATCAATCAGTTTCGGAACAAATAAGAAAAAGTAGAAGATTCGACCTCTGGAAAGCACCCACTAGGTTGGCTTAGGCTGTTGTTCCCATTTCCGCTGTCTCAATGACACATCATATCCATTTTTAGCAAAAGAACTAATACAGTAAGAGAAAACAAACAGAAAAATGGACAAAAGCTGAACCTCAAATCATTGGAAAACTGGACAACAACTATAGACGTTGGACCCATCTTTAGAAAAGAAGATATTACAGTATCAAATTACAAAGAATCGTCTACAATCACGAACTTACTTTCTTGCATGTACAGCCAGAATTTGAAGAAAGCAAATTAGGGACACCATTCCAACCAGCATGATACAACAGGGGCTTCTAACAAAGAAACAGGTGCTGAAAGCAATCTGCTCTATATATCCTTTTCTAGGACATTTTACTTCCTAGGAAAAATCCTATCAAGTCAAGGTATGCCCCAAAAAAGACCAGGTAAAAGGACACTGAGGTCCACGCGGCAGGATTAGCTCAGAACCAATCTTCCAGGCAAAAGTAGCTGGCATTTCAACGACAAAGAAAAAAAGTGTTGGTAGTCAAACGGCGGTGCATGAACGAAACTAAGAGAGGAAACCATGATCTTACATAAGCATGAAATAATAGGGAATGTTTTACATAGCCTCATAACTTCCTCGTCAGCTTCAGCGTTCAGCTATACTATAAACAATCGTAACCTTAAAAAGGTCCGATGAACAGCGAAGCTCAAGTTGTGCCATCCCAGATATCAAGATAATCATTTTTCGGGGTATGCAAACTCAAATGTACTTCCTTGACCCCAGCCTTTCTGCACCCGCTTGAGAGTTTTCAATGCTATGGCACTGATATCATCTCTGTCCATGGTTACAGAAATAAACTTGATGTCAGCAACGTCCAAGAAATGAAAACAAAATGCCGTAAAAACAGAGGAATACAGTATAAATAAAGAACGATGAACAACTATGATGCCGGAAAGGCTCTCGACAGTTAAGTCTAACAAATCAGAAACAAGCTCAATTGGATGGGCCCCATCCACCTTATATCGTAGAGTTTGATACTACTTCATGATCATTACCCTTTGGTTCTATTGCCTTATTGAGGAAAAAGAGCAAAAAAGAGTAGTTCAACATGAGAGAGAAAATTTAGTCAAGGTGGTGCAACCTACTCGGTGGTTTATTCTCCTGATTTGAGCAAGAGAGTTCATTAAGCAGATGTACCATCTTACTTTGTACCATGCACGATGGAATTCTAAAACCTTACTTTACTTGGAAATCATGGGAAGACCAACCATAAAAGTAACCCAGCTATACTCGGATCGAGTCCGGGCTAATCCAAAGCAGTGTAACAGGAAAAAAAGAAAAGAGAGAAAAAAGAACTTTTTTTCATAGCCATACCTGTGCAAAATGGCCTGCCAATCATTTCCGCCATACTTTCCTGGTTTCTCACGATATAATTCCCTCCTGCTCCGGTAAACCTTATTTGTCACATTACTATGTGACGCCATCTCCAACATTCTTTCTGCTAGTTCATCTGCATCATGCTTAATTCCCCTTTTACCTAAACCATCAATCACTGGCATGAATGATGCGGGATCAAACCCATATCGTTTGTGGACCATCTTTTTCAGGATATCGGTAGCACCTTCCAAATTCTCTTCCTTACAAAGTCTGTTGATAAGATCTTTGTAGAGGAAGCTCCCTATATCAAAACATCTATCCAACGAAGCTTCCAACAGAGCCTTGGCTTCCAAGATTTCCCCTCCAGCAAGTAGCTCATTGAACATCATACTATAAAGCGATACTTTGTGGCCACACGTAGAGAGAGCAATATCGAAAACCTCCCGTGCTATTCCAAACTCGCCTGTCTTGCAAGAAGCTTTTATTAGAAAACCAAAGGAAGACATATTAGGGGGAATACCCATCTGCAACATTTCATCTAAAAGGTAGATTGCGTCTTCTGGTCTCCCCAATTCGCATATACAGCTGATCATCCTATTGTAAGTGAGAACATCAGGAGAAACACCTCTTTCCCTCATCTCATCCATCAGCCCATACATTTCAAATATCTGATTTTTACTTCCCAACCCAACAATTAAAGAGTTGTAAGTTTGTAAGCTCTTGTTGAAACCTTTTCTTTCCATGTCCTTCAGAACCCGAAATGCTGAGGACACCTTCCCAATTTTGCAGAAACTATGGATAAAAGTATCATAAACAACTGAGTCAGGGAACAAATTCCTCTCCATCATCTCAGCAAACTTCTTTTTAGCTTCATCAAGCCTTCCAGCATTGCATAATCCCTTAATTATGATTGAATATGTGATCAAGTCAGGCATGCACTCCTTCCAGTTATTATTGTCACCCAATACATCGATAAATGAGTTGTCTAGATCACTAAGAGCAGCACTCCCATGATTCCACATTTCACTCATAATTCCTACTGCTTTGTCCACCTTCCCACTTTTACATAGACCATCAATCACAATATTACAGGTCACAGTATCAACACCATAACCTTTCTCTTTCATCTTTTTCAGGAGACTTTCGGCTTCTGAACATTTCCCCTCTTTCCACAGACTGTGCAGCAATATGTTGCAAGTGTAACCGTTTGGCAAGCAGTTACTCTTCACCATCTCATGCAGAATATTATTGGCTTCAAGTACCTTCCCTTTTGTGCAATACGCATGGAGTAGGGTGCTATAAGTAACTGTATCAGGGGGAACCTGACTACCATTCATTGAATACAACATCAGTCGTGCATCAGTGAGCATTCCTTTTTTGCACAGTCCATCCATCATGATGTTATACGAGTAAACATTTAGCTCTATGCCTATTTCTGCCATCTCTTTAAGGACTGCTTGTGCCTCCAACACTTTGCCACTTCTCACCAAACCCATCAACCATGTATTATAGCTTCCCACCTTTGTGAAAGCACCATTTCTTTTCATCGACTCAACTAGGGTCTTTGCTTCCTCCAACATCCCTTTCTTGCAAAATCCCTCCAGCATAAGATTGTACGTAACGATATTAGGCCGAGGCAAACCCAACTCTTCATCTAGTTGCATGTCTATGAAAATCCTAGATGCTTCCATAATCTTTCCTGCACTACAAAGAGCGGATATCCTTGAATTGAAAGTCACAACATCCGGAAGTAGATCATCATCCTTTCTCATTCTCTCCACCAATTTCTCAGCTTCATCAGTCTTACTTTCCTTACAAAAAGTTGAAATCAAAGTATTGTATATCACCACATTAGGAGAAAGACCCATATTTTTCATTACATCCAAAAGCTCCAAACCTGTGCTAGCAAGCCCAGCTCTGCAATACCCACGGATCAAAATTCCAAAACTAAACACGTTAGGCCTACATCCTTTCTCACACATTTTATCGAACAGCTTGCGGGCATCTTCCAAATGACCGCAATTGCAAAGCCCGCCTATAAGAAGATTGAAAGTATAAGTCTCTGGTGAATGCCCCGCACTGATCAGATCATCGTACAACCACGAGATGAAACCCACACCCACAGAATTCTCCCTAAGGCAGGACTCCATAAGCAAATTGTACAAAGGCAGTGAGGGAGGATTATCAGGGAAATGAGTTCGGATTGATCGCAAATGAGAAATGGCCTCAGTTAAATGACCAGATCCAGCCAAGATTCGCACAGTGGTGATTAGAGAAGCGTGGGAAGTTTGGAGGGGTAGAGAGAGGAGGAGTTGGCGAAAGGCATCGATTTCTGGAAACATTTTGGCACGAACGAGGGTTCGGGTAATGAAGGGAACTAATTGGGGGAAGTGAGAGAAGGAATTGGAAGGGTTGGGAGAGGAGATGATCCGTTTGAAAAGTTGCCATGCTAATTTGGGGTTGTTTGTGTTGTTGAACAGAGCTTTGGCGAGTTTTTTCGTTTGGTCCATGAAACAATGGAAGCAACAGCGTCCGGAATTAGTCGTGTGCACAGGCTGGTGGACATCCGGTTATCGGAGAGAGAGAAAAAAAATAACGGAAGCTCTCCAGCGCATACCCGTCACGTTCAAACGAGCTCACATTTCATCAGAAAGTTTCAAAGAGCTATCAAACTCGCCCACTTGCACAAGCGCATCGATCGTTACATACCAAGAAACCACGCTTCTTTTGAGGCAATTTCTCGAACACTTCCCGTGCACAGTCCAAACACCCGCACGTCACACAGAACCGGTTCAAACCGTTTTTACATAAATAAACATCTAAATCAACCTCTGATCAGAGAACGAAATGGGACCGCAAATTCAGTGGAAGAAAAGAAAAGTATAGCTAAGATAGTGAGATCGTAGGAAATTGATGAGTAGAGGATTCGGCTAGAGAGAAAAAGGTGAGAGAGAGATGTTGGGTTGATGTAGTATCGTAGAGAGAGAGAGAGAGAGCTTTGGGGGTGAGAGGCACTGCTCACTGAAAATCCTTTCTAAAAATCCAGAAATCATTTTCCACCCGAGGGAGGGAGAGGGAACCTGATTTTGGAAAAGGTTTTCCAAGGATTTTAAATTTATTTTCCCAGTCGTACCAAACACAGGAATTGTATTCAATGTACGGTATCTCTTTTTTTTTTTTTTGGTCACAATAAGCCATGTTCTGTACTTAAAGTTGAAAAAAAAAATTGAGTAAAAACTTGCTCCTACGATCAATTCATTGGGCAAACTCAAATTTAAACATAAATTTGAGTAAAAGCCATGTCAATGGCATGATTGTAAAATTTGATGGGAAAAAATATCCTTGCAAAATTTGAGTCTCTCGTAAAACTGAGGGATGTGCTACTAACTTAGTTTTTTTACGTGAGAGTTCAAAAAATGCATTAGCTTTATATAGTTTTTTATGTGACGGTTTTGCTAAACTGTGCCCTGTGGGCAAACAATAAGATACAGTTGTAAAATTTATAGAGTTCCACGTGTTTCTGTTAGTGCTCTCCAAACTCAGCTTTTTGGCATCTCATCACTTTCTTTGACGTTTCTATACATTTACAATTTTAACCTTTTGGAAAACAGCTCCTTACCTTTCTCTACAACTATTGCGGAGAAATCTTCTCCTACATCTGCAAAAAGCACTAAGTTCTGTACAATCCCATCTCTTTTTTTGTTTTGCTAAAAACCCATCTCTGATTTCTGTCAAGATTACTTTCCCCCAATTTCCATTTTTTTTATTTTCTTTTACTTTTTGAAGCTCTTGATTAGGCCCATTCCATTAGGGGGTGTGCCACTAACTTGGTTTTTTTGATTTTTTAGTTTTTTTATGTGAGAGCTTGAAATACGCGTTGGCTTTTTGTGATTTTTTATGTGATGTATTGTGAGGGGATGACCCGTCTCAAAAAACGGAATAAGCTGGCTTTTGGTTTTTTGAGTTAGTCGAACGGGGCCTAACTTAAAAAGTCAAAAAGTCAGTTTATGACGGCTTTCGAGGGAGGTCATTCTCTCACAATATATGACATAAAAAGCCGTGAAAAGCCAAAAAGTCACCTTAGCGGAACACCCCCTTAGAATCAATGGTCTGGGATCGTTTTACCTTTTTTTTTGGGAAATGATTTCCACCCCCCCTTTTATCCTCATACACTCCCTTTTTGTCTTTATTCAACTTGAAATTACCAAATTGCCCTTCATATGGAAAAGGTGACTCTTGAAATAAGGGTAATTTGGTAATTTCAAGTTGAATAAAGACAAAAAGGGAGTGTGTGGGGATAAAAGGGGGGTGTGGAAATCATTTCCCTTTTCCAAATTTGTTAGTTTTATGTCAATTTTTGTGGATTATTGGTTCGTCTCTACGAGAGGAATCTAAAAGGTAAAAAAATAATGATTAAAATTTTAAAAAAATTCACCAAAGACAAAAATAAATCAAATTTTTGTAATTATTGGATTAATTATTCTTTATTCACAAAATTTCTAAAAAAACTCACTAAAGACTAAAATAAATCAATTTTTTGTGATTATTGGATTAATTATTCTTTATTCACAAAATTTAGTTCGGTTAAAATTTCTTACTTTTTAGATTGTTCTTGTTGAGATGAATCAATAATCCAAGAAAAATCAACGCAAAACTAACAAATAATTTTTTTATAATAAAGACAAAAAAAAAAAAAAAACTGGATTAATCACTTTCCCAGAGTATCTTGGAGTACACAAATATAGAGTTGTTTTAACATAAATTCAACAAGCACGCAAATAATCCTTTGTAATTTGTTTCTAACTTTGATCATTATTAATATATTTTTTTGCTTTCGATCAACGACTTCTCGGATTACTAGTACTCCCTTCGTTACGAATTCCTTGTCTATTTAAAAAGGTTGACTAAAAGAGAAAAATAATCTAAATCTCTAGGAATTATTAAATTATTTTTGTCTTTATTCAAAAAAATTCAAGTTAAATTATTTTTGGCAAAGCATCCCTAGGAAATGTTATAGAAGGAGGGGCAGATTTTGGAGAGAGTTTCCAGTTCGGAAAAAAAAGGAGAGTTTTTTTTAGTATACTTTCATTTGGTCAATAGAGATGGGAAATATTGGAAAGGGTGAAAATGTCATTTTAGCCTAAAAGATGGAGCACTTTCGCACACCCTGCCACTTGAAATGACCTCGGACCTGGGAGGCGGAAAAAAGAGGCGCGTGCACTGCACTAACATATGCCTACTAGGCTTATGTTAGCAAAACCGTTTATGTGATATATTGTGAGGGGATGATCCGTCTCGAAAAACACAATAAATTGGTTTTTGGCTTTCTGAGTTAGTGGAATGGAGCCTGAATTTGATATAAATTTGAGTAAAGAAGTGTAGTGGATTTTTGAGGGATAAGAAAAGAGGGCAGGATCACCTTATTTTCTAGCCAACAATTCTGTGGACCAGCTATCTAAAGTCCAAACGCCGGCTGGCTCATGATGCGAAATAATGAAATGCATGTAATGTAGGCAAGCCTTCACTGTCACGAGCCATTGCTACAAGAGCATGGACGCCACTCCAGGCAAGGCCCCCATTGGCACGACAAACTCTGGGTGCAAGAAAGCAAAGGTCGGCGAAGCCGACGAGTCTACACAACTATGGCGGGCGCATATCGCTCCAAGGACTAAAATATGCAAAAATCAACAAACTAAAAACGATAAATTATTTCTCAACCACCATCCACTAAATCTAGGTACACTAAACTGGAAACAAACACGCTGGACCGCAAAACAGTAAGGGGAATCCAAACAAAAGCAACAACAAAATTGAAAAACCCAATACCCAAACCTCGCCATTATTTTCCGCCGCTGGTCACCATCCACCAGATCTGAACTAGCCGATGGCCGGAATATAGAAAGCCAAATCTACACCGCTTTTGATCGGAAAAAAATAGAGACAAGTGAAAACGGATTGGTGAGGAGAGAAAAGATGGGGTGAGGGTAAACGGGGAGGAGGAGGACGAGGACGAGGGTGGGGGTAAACCAATCTACACTCTTAATAGCACTATCATTCCATCCTTTTCTTGTTTTCACAAGTTTTGAAGATTAATAGATTAAAATAGCATTAAACTACACATAGAAACAAGAATCGTGTAAACCGGATACACAAGTGAGAAGATAGCTTGAGCCAAACGATTTTGACTTGTAAGCTACCTATCTTTATATAGAAACAAGAATCGCACAAATCGCATAAACGAGTGAGAAGATATGGATTAAGTCAACTGGTTTGACTTGTTCAAGCTACAATTGAGTGTAAAAAGCACTATCCATTCATTCATTTTCTTGTTTTCACGAGTTTTCAAGACTAATAACATAAAATAGCATTGAACTATATATAGAAATAATAACAATCGCGCAAATCGAATTCACGGGTGAGAAGATACGGCTTCAATCAACTGATTTGACTTGTTCAAACTACGATTGAGGGTAAAGAGCACTATCTTTCATTCCTTCTTTTGTTTTCACAAGTTTTCAAGACTAATAGCTTAAAATAACATTGAATTACATATAAAAACAAGATTCGTTCAAATTGGATTTACAAGTGAAGGGATATGGCTTCAATCAACCGCTTTGACTTGTTTAGGCTACGATTGAGTGTAAAGAGCATTATCCTTCGTTTTATTTATTGTTCACATGATTTTTCAAGACTAATAACTTAAAATAACATTGAACTCCATTTCTTGTTATGAAAATTATTTGTAAACTATGTTGTTTTCATCGTGTTTCTCTGTGTAATTTCACACACACTACTACTTTTTGACAAAAAGGCAGGAAGAAAGAAAGAAATGAAGATAAGGGTGAAATCTAAATGTTCCTACAAGTCGTGAATAAATCTCAAGGCTTGAATTGAACTATCCAAAACCATCAGATTAGCAGGAAGAAGTGTTAAAATTTAAGTAAGGAGATTCCCGCTCGTCCCCACACATCCTTTGCAAGGATTAATCAATTTTCTTACGTTTAAAAGTAAACAAGACAGCTTCATTTCATACTCCTATCAAACATTTAAGTGGCCTTTTCTGTCGCCAAAATAATTTTCATGCAGCGGAGCCTCCAATATAATTGTTGGATGAAACTACTTTGTCAGCAATCTAATCCAAAACCATTCTTATGATCAAAGTCTGTAGTTCCCTCATTTTCATTTCTCTCCGTCTCTAAGGATGTTAACCATATTGTTAAACCAAAGAGTGGAACTTGCACCTTTTGCTTGTTAATAAGTGAACACATAGGTGGAGGCCAAAATAAAAGGGCCTTCTATTAGTGCAATCATCATCGTCTTCACTCTAAAAAATCCTAAATTGGTGCGATCACTCTCTTTTCAACTATAGGTGAATAGTTTAAAACATTCCACACTATGCTAATCAGTCAAATTATTAATCCGCTTAACATAAGTTAAGATAGCAATCACATGATTTCCTCAGATGATTCAAATGGAAAAATATAGAAAGATACAGGTACACGAACAGTCATTGATCTCCCAACCCCTTGTACGTATGCAGCTTGACAAGTGAAACAAACAGTTTCTTAGAACAAAAGAGACAGGTATGCAGCTGAATTCAGTTGAGCTTTTCTTCTCCTTTTCTCCATTACCCTATTGCTATTATCATCTCATCCGTTTGCTTCCATCCCCTAGACTATCTTCACTTAATTAAATCACCCCACAGCCAAAGGGCTCAACCACTGCGCTGGATGTCTTTGGTCAGTTAGGTAAGTGTGATAAAGTGGAAGTCTCAAGTTCTTGCTCCTTCTCAATGGGTACACATATTGATGGTGGACCAAACATGCTCAATACTACCTGCAGTCCACAAAAGAAAACTGCAATGAGACATTGAATGCCACACGTAGACGATAGATAATAGAAGGAACTGTGGCAGCAAAATTCAATTGACTTACAGGCAAAAACACAAGCCCATGTAAGAATCCTATAATAACCAAAGCCAGGTACATTTGGAAGTAATAAACCTGCAAAGCAAAAGTATCATTTCACATTCTCTGAAGTTAGGAGCAAATAAAACAGAATGATAAGAGGGATGGATCACAAGACCACAAATAATTCTGATTTTGCGAAGCAAAGGACGATGACACCAACTAGCTTCGTGAGCGTAATTCCACTGCAAAACACAAAAGAGGAACGGAAGGTCACAAACATTCTTTAGATAACAATTTTTTTGTAAATTGCAATTAAAACAATTCCACTATGGAGAAGAAACATTCTTTAGAACAAACAATTCTCATTGTAGTGTCCCCATACTCCTTGAAAGCACACTTCCACCCCAATGTGTAACAAGCCCACCCTTTACTAGCCCAATAACTTGTTGGAGCCCAAAAATGCTTAAACCCAAGCTATCTATTAGTAATGGCCTTAATGGGTGGTCCATTATATATCCTTCACTCTTCCTCTAGCCCACTCATATAGTGTCCACAGAGAGTCACCAGACTCGCCGCACTTTACCAGCCATTTGCACGAATGAACTGACAATACTGGTGTAGTGGGACAAATCCGCATGGGACTCCGACACGGATGTCTAATGGAGGGCCATGGGCCCGGATTGGAGGATGGTGACATCATCATCTCCTTACTCGGAGAGCAAGCACAACAAGGGGCTATAAATACAAAGGGTAAGACCTTTGAGGTATGGACACACTCTCATAGTCCTAAAATGACTTCTCTATGGTGTTTCTCTCTCTATAGTGGCTGACTTGAGCGTCGGAGTGCCCCACCGGCAAGAGGCCGGTGGGACACTAACGATTGCTACGTGTGCAGGTCGGAGCAACGAGGAAGGTTCGACCCGAGGAAGATCCACCGGTAAATTCCACCCCCAACAATGGGTGTGGCTGCTGGGATACGAGTCTAAGGTGTTTCTACGGTGGATTTCGGGTGGTTTTCAGGGGAGTTTTAGATCAGATTTTGATGGTTGAGGTCGGGGTTTCTGTGAATACTGAAGCGGACCAGTAAGGGTTGTGTATCTCACTGATCCGAGTCGGTGGGTGGTGCCGTGGTGGTGTTTCGACGCCGGAGGAAGCAGATATTGCGTTTTGAACGGTGGCGGAAAGAACCGAACGGTTTTTTGGTTTTCACACCAGTAAAAGTTGATCGAAAACAACTTTTGAGGACAAGGTTCTGTTCCTCCTGTTGAGACAAACTCAACGGTGGGTCGCACGTCGGTTTTGGTGGCCGGAATAACTCTCACGGGTGGTTTGAATGTCGGCGGAAGGCCTGTTGGTGATCGATCTCTTTTAGAGCGATCGGGTACAAGTTTTGAAGATAGGGTTTTGTTCGTCTCGTTGAGATGATCATGTGGGTACCAAGATCGAGGCCAGACAACGCCGGAAACACGGTTTAACCAGCGGTGAAAGGCGGCGGAAGACAGAAGGTCGGTCTTTTGAAGATTGACCTCACTTAGAGTGATCGAGTACGAGTTTTGACCACAGGGTTTTGTTCCTCGCGTCAAGACGATCACAGTGGTATTTGGATCTTCACCGGAGGACGCCGGAAACGCTGTTTGAAGACCGGCGGGTGGAGGCAAAAGGTTTTTGGTTCCGGTTTGAGATCAACGGTGATCGGGAACAATATTTGAGCATAGAATCGTGTGCGTCTTGACGATACGATGATGGTGATAGCTGGCTAGTCGCCGGACGCCGCCGGAGGAGGGCACACGCGCCGGTTGATTGCGGCGCGTGGACGTGAGTAAGATCTAGTCGCAGGCGTGTCGTTCACGCGCCAGGCGAAGGTTGAAGAAGGTCAGATGGGTCAGTGACATCGGTGTGACGTCAGTGAAAGGTCCAAGAGGTCCACGCGTCAAGCCATAAGGGTCACGCTGGGGTCCAAAGGAGGTCAGCGGCAGTAAAAAGGGTCAAATGAGGTTTTTGAAGGTCCAAAAAGCCATTTTGGAGGATTTTAAAGGTTCCAGAGCACTTTCTGACCGGTCCAAACCATTTTTGGGAGGTTCAAGACTTATTCCTAACTAATTTCGACGCTCTGGATTCAACCGCGCGCTCTGTTTGAGGTGATTTGACACGGAAATTGATGGTATGTTTTTATTTTACCGCTTTAAAATGCCATTTGGGGGGTCGAATCACGATTTAAGAGTTCCTTGGACGGTTTTTAGCGACTATCTTGATGCTATGATGTCGGGTGTAAGTGCGAACACCATGGACCTATTGACAAAGTAGTGAGGGGCTTTTGTTTGAGGTTCGGCTTTGTTTGTTGTGTATGCTTCTTCGGCTCTCTACAGAAAAATGTTAAAAGTTAGTAGTGATAGCTTGAAAGACGATTGCGGGTTTACCGTCTCGTGCTGTTGGTTGAACCGAAGAAAGAAGACTTGCTTGGGCTGAAGCTATTTTTTGACCGAGCCAGTGAGGCCGGACTTATTTTGTTGCTTTCGAAGACATGTTTTAAAGTAAAACCAGTATGGTTGATATCAATAAGGGGAAGTGCTCCCCGGTTTGATTTGAGGGCCGCTCTGGTTGAGGACGGTCCGGTTTGAATCAATTGATTTGAGGACGCTCCGGTTTGAATCAATTGATTTGAGGACGCTCCGGTTGAGGACGCTCCGATTTGAAACCAGCGTGGTTGATATGATTGAGAGGAAGTGATCCTCGGTCTGATTGAGAAGGTGTGACCTTCGGTTTAATGATAAGAGGGCGTGCCTCTCGGTATAATCAATGCAATGTGACTCTTGGTTTTGTTGAGAGAGCGGGGCTCTCGGTTTAATTAGAAGGAGCAACCATCGGCAATGTGCTCTTCGTCTTCACAGAGAGGGTGTGACCCTCAGTCTGCATCCAAAGCTATGGAATTTTCTTCTTCAAAATGACTGAGTCCTAGACCGACCCAGAATGGAGGAAGATGATGGTTTTTCAAAGCGTTGATTTTGGCTTGGTCCAGACCGAGTCCTACGAGGATGGTTTTTTCAAAGAATGTGTGATTTACTTCTACAATACTTGGGGTTGGCTAAGACCGAGGCCCAGCCCAGCCTCAAGTCGGGGGAAGAGGATGGTTTGCAGTACTTAGAAGAATTCGAAGATGCTTGGGAAAGGTGCATGAGAGGAAAAATGCAACAAATGAAAACTTATTTATTTCTCTCGAAGTGGCCGAGCACGCAAAAATGTTGAGTTGCAACTTCCTGCAATATTATGAAGCCAGTGCAGCCGAAGCAAATAGAGCCAGTGTAGCCGAAGCAGATCAGGCCAGTGCGGCCAGAGTTGTTAAGCCAGTGCGGCTTAACCTTTTGATGTCGGAGCGATAAGACCGGGGGCTCATGCCAAGAGATGGTGCCTCTGGAGATATCCAGACCGATGTTAAGCAGTGCGGCTTAACCTTTTGATGTCGGTGCGATAAGACCGGGGGCTCATGCCAAAAGGTGGTGCCTCTGGAGATATCCAAGCCGATGCTCAGCCAGTGAAGCTTAGAGGTCAGTGCGACCGATGTTCAGCCAGTGCGGCCGGAGTTTTTGAGGTCAATACGATAAGACCGGAGGCCGACCCGACGCCAAGAGGTGGTGCCTCTGGAGATATCGAGACCGATAATCAGGCCTGCGGCCAGAGTTGTTAAGCCAGTGCGGCTTAACTTGGCGAGATCAGTGGGATCACGATGATACGGCCAGTACGGCCGAGTCTAAAGACAGAAGATCGCTCCGGATCGGATTCGAAGACAGTCCGGTTTGGCAGGATGATGGGAGGACTTGACGGTCCGGTTTGAAAGGGATTTGGTCCTACTTTTAGAAGATCAACTCCTCGTGTCCGCAAGGGACGACTGAGAAGTTGAGGGCTATTGTAGTGGGACAAATCTGCACGAGGCTCCGACCCGGTTGTCTAATGGAGGGCCATGGGCCCGGATTGGAGGATGGTGACATCATCATCTCCTTACTTGGAGAGCAAGCACAACAAGGGGCTATAAATACAAAGGGTAAGACCCTTGAGGTATGGACACACTCTCATAGACCTAAAATGACTTCTCTATGGTGTTTCTCTCTCTATAGTGGCTGACTTGAGCGTCGGAGTGCCCCACCGGCAAGAGGCCGGTGGGGCACTAACGATTGCTACGTATGCAGGTCGGAGCAACGAGGAAGGTTCGACCTGAGGAAGATCCACCGGTAAATTTCACCCCCAACAACTGGGTCCCGGTCAGCTTACTTTTGTATGTTTGGTTACTCCTTGGGTTTCATGAATGTCAGACGATAATCAATCATCATCCAGTTTTCGATGCAGAGTCAAGTTTCCGTAGGCATGATGATAGTCATACTGGTAGTGGTAAGTGAGTATCCACCAAGTTTCGAAAAGAAGTTCTGTACTGCCCAAAGTTAGGCCTAGGAGGCTAGGATGCACCATGTAGCTTATATATCAACCTTGATGTGGGTGAAAGCCTTTAATCTTTCTGAAAACAAACTGACCACATACAGTTAACAGGCGCCAAATGTATGTCAAGCAAAGTGTACATTGGTGATAACATAGTTGATGGATTATCCTCGAAATTTACAAGGGTTATTTCCCAAGATAGCCAAATAATACAGGTCTGACAACCCTTGCACCCATGGTCAATGCTACATTCCGATTCATATTACTAATCAATCTCTGTATTCAGCAGTTCTGTCAGACAAAATTTGCATATGATCTTCATCTAATCACTCGTTAGTGAAAAGGTTGTAACAAGTGGCATATAAAGTTCGGGGGAAAGAATGGTAATTAACCTGAAGACAGAAGATCCCATGGTCCGCAGAGCCTCCTTTGCTCGTTGACTCCTATCTCCGATGCTTACCTGAAAAGAAGAGATTTTGTCAACCTAATGACTAGTTTGCGCATCAAGTCCTATTGAAAGCTCTACGCCAAACAACAGTCTTTCCTTCCTTCATTAGCACAACAAGTGATAACTGCATATTCTTAGAATAAAATAGAAATGGACTTAATACTCACAGAGAAGGCATGCGATATGTGCACACAGAACTCAACAGCGATCCCTATTGACATTATGAGGTTCACGACAGAGACAGCATTCAGTTGAATACCCAGAATTGCCATTACACCCTGCAAATATTTAGCAGGAAAACTTTTGATTAACAATTTCTTTGGACATATTGTGTTGCACTTATAAAAAACAATAAAAACAAATTAAGAATTCCACAATTACTTAGTGCGGGTGAAATCTATTCTGGTTAAGGAAGAAGATATACCATAAGGTCCACAACAATCATGGCCAGGACAAGAACAATGATAGCTGAACTCCATAAACTGCATTTAATAAGTAACAAGAGAAATCAAACTATTACTACTAAATTCAAAGTAGAGACATAGGAGAGCATTTCTATTGAAGGAAGACTCAACATTAAATACAAGGTTAGAAAGAGAAAGCAAACCTGGAGGTGATAACTAGGCAAACAACAAATACAGCACCTGCCAAATCACGAAATTAGACTATGCCATAATTGCTCAATATACCACACAAAATGACATGAAACCGTTCACATACGAAACGTTATTGCTAAATGATCTGGACAAATTTGATGAAAAACTACATCTATATGCAATAGAAGACAGGTTACATATGACAACAGAATTCTATAGAAAGGAACTTCATAATCTTTCAAAACAAAGATAAGAGTCCTGAAAATGTGCTGAGGAATATAAAAAAGGATGTTAGAGACAGAAAGAGTTAGCTCATGGATGCAGTAGAAAATGTAAGAAAAGTAGATTCTCTGTCTTGCATGGTACCTTTCGATAAGGATTTTCTAAAATACACCATGTGGCTGTATATAAATCTGTATCAGATTGAGATGTATTGTAGGTTTGTTTGACTCTTATTTATTGGCCTAGATTGACTTGTATCCAGGGGAGGACAGAATAATTCAGAGCAGCGTGGAAACAACAATTCAAGAAGTCATGGAAGTAAAATGAAAGAATCTCGCAGCACTTCCTATTAGGGGACAATAACATCATCATATAATTGGAAACTCGGATCATTTTCTTATGAAGTGCAATGGGTCCGTACTGTAAGTTGAAGTGATTTAAGAGTTCAATACCAACCAAGTGCTATAGCAATGTCGATCACAGCTGTCTCCCATATGTTCAGATATTGTTCAAAGAAAATATAGAACACCGAATAGGGAAAGATTTGCATCTGCATATCAGGTAAGTACAGTTGTGTGTTAAAAATCCAACTTCACAAAGAACATATTCTAAGCATAAATGAAAAAAAGAAGAAGAAGAACACACTGTCTTCCAGAGAGGAATATTATTTGCAGGACTACATCAATGACGAAGAGCTCAAGTGATGGACAAGAAGATAATTATTGGTATGACTACGAAGGTCTAAAAGGGGTCCTCAAGACTGGCTTCAATATATGATTAGAGGCAACCCTCCAGAAAACAAATGTTCTTTTGGACTCAGAAATTGCCCCAGCCAAATGTCATTCAGAAAACAACACTAAATTTAGGATGGCGCTACTGCCACGATAAAGAAGGTTAGTGCCACGACTGTATTTTTTAACTTCACAGTTTTGCCCCCATCCAGACATCCCAGCTGACTCGTTTTTGTCTCCTCTATCTCAGGCGTTTCTTCCCTTCCTTCTCATTCACTTTTCTATTAGTTAAATCATCCATCACTCTACATATTTTCTCTCCATCCCTCTTCCCTGATTTCATCATTTTTTTTTTTTTGTATCTTTCTAACTTCTAACACTTATCAGATTCTTTCTATCTCCCTCTCTCTCCCCTCTAATTTCACATCTCTTGCCTCTCTTTAACAGGTTTCACCTTTGTTTTTGTTTTTTTCCTTTTTTCTTTTTTTGGGTACTTACAGGTTTCACCTTGATCTCTCCTTCCCTGACTGATGTGGTGAAGATGGCCACTGAGGTCATGATTTACAGACCATGTGATTTTGGGAGAAAAATGAGCTAAACCGAGTTTTTCTGTAGTGTTTATTAGCTGACTGGAGTTTGCTTATCCTTTCACAAAATCACCATTTGCCAATGAAAAATAGATCCATCGACAATAAGGAATCAACGATAATGGCCAATTTACGGCATTCACGCCTATATCGGTGACGAATCCATTCGTGTCGTCGGAGACCCAGATACCCGCCGTCGATAATTGTGATAGATAGTCGGCTTTCATAATACCAATATCTCTGTAGTAGAGAGAGAGAGAGAGGGCTGTAATCTGGGTTTAGATCATGCTGGTTGAAAGGGCAGAGATGTCATTACATCATTAAGATCGTGGCACCAACCTTTTTGGTCGTGGCAGTAGCGCCATCCCTAAATTTATTGGATCTACTCTTTGGCACTACCACATCTGTTGAATTTGTGTCAATACCATAAAGAATATCAAAATGAGTAGGCCATGAGTGGGTCAATCAAATGCATAGTTCACGGTTGTCCTTTTAGTCACGTTCAACGGATCATTACCATTGTGAATCTGTAAGCCTTAAAAAAAATAAAAAAATAAAAAATTCAACATTTTGCTCCTATTTAGACGTCATTGTGGAAGATTAGCCCACTCATACAACTCATTGAGAAGTAAAATTAATTTATGTTGCATCATATCCAAGCAGGAATCATTTCTAGAAAAAGGTTGTGCATAACTAGTTGGCCATAGCTCAAGAATGGATATCAACCAAAACCTGACTTGCAAGAGAATTTCAAATTGCCTCTACACAGTGGACAGTTGATGAAGCTTTGTCGCAGTTGAATAAATATGATGGCTGAGCACCCAGCCTAGAAGATTGTTTACGCATATTTTCAGAGAAGTGACTAAAATTGTTGAAGCATCCAACTCAAAACCAATTGGCAATGAGTGGAGAGGCCTCCCAGGTTCATATACTAGCTTTAGCGGTTATAATTAACCAATGTGGGACAAGCTCTAACACTCCCCTGCACGTGCGACCCCTGACTCCTCGTGGTGAGGTAAACAATTCAATACATATGACAACCATCAACCTTCAGCTACAAATAAAGGGGGAACAAACCATCGACGACATAGAGTCTTGCCCAAAAGCTTTCGGAAGCCTAGCTCTGATACCATGTTAAAGCATCCAACTCAAAACCAATTGGCAATGAGTGGAGAGGGCGCCCAGGTTCATATACTTGCTTTGAGGTTATAATAAACCAATGTGGGACAAGCTCTAACAAAGATCATATTAAAAGATTCAACTAATTTGATGAGAATTGATATGACTTCACAGAACTGGGAAACGAAAAATGACCAACTGAATACACGTCGAATATGGAAACCATTCATGGTCCAGCAGCCAAATTAGTGCCTTTGGCTGATCAAGATTTGTCACTAGATATGTTCGGTAGGCATAGAATTGCAGATAGGCTAACTCTTGCAAGGACAATAAAACCTGGAGCAGTATAAACTTGTCACAGAAGTCCTTTAATAAAGCCATTTTTTTCCATGCAGCTGTAACAGCTAAACAGAAATTCAAGGACAATACTATAAGTTAACATGTGAACCTTCAAAGAATCAGAAACCCTGGAACTGAACTCTCGTGCAGCTCGCAATGAATTAACAAAGTCACTCTGGAAAAAGGACATGCAGGTTAAAAATGAGTACTATTCTTTGTGAGTGAAGTTAAGAAAATTTTAAGAACTACGTAGCTGTATAAAGATTCCATACTTGTTTCCTTAGTGGCGTATGATATGTTCGGAACTCAGAGGCGCGTATAACACCACTCTCGTAACCTGTCAACAGGATAAAAGCACTTGCGCCTTCATGCAATGGACGGTTTCAATGCATTTAATCTAGATCACACATAGCATAGAACATTTCTACAGATTGGTTATGATAGGAAATGATAATATGTATGAGCAGCAAAACATACCATTCAGATCCACACTGCTGGTGTAAGCCCCATGGCCACCCTTTGCACAGTCAGCAGAGGGCAGCGCGTTGAGAAACCATGGCAGCTTCTCCCTGAATTGTGCTGTAGATGGACGGCCGTTATCAAGATCAGAGCGAAGGAAGCACTGGAACAATTGCAAAATGTTAGTTGTGGATAGATCTCTTTTAAGCAGCTGTGGTTTAATTGCACGATAGCCATATATATAAGTGCATCCCAGCCTACAAAGTATGTTCAGGAGGACATTGGCATGTCCCTCAAACTGCATATATTCCGGGTATGGGGATGAACTTTATTTATTTATGTATATATTCAAACATACAAAACAAGGGGACCTTACAGTTGTACAATCCTTGCAAATCCCCTCCAAGTCGCAAGAACCTTCATCTGGTGAACAGCAAGGAGGCTACAGAAAACAGAGCTAGGTTAAAGAATATGGACTGGCCAAGAGTAAAGACAAACCACGAATTGAGTGAGGACAACTGAAAGTCATTTTAGGTTTTAAATACAATCATCACACCAAGGGTACACAAGACCAAACTGAAAACCATACCAGCTGGTCCATCGCGAAATTCAGCACAAAACATCAAAAAAAATGATTGTGTGGTGAAATGATGCAATAAACTTCTTCATGCTCCTAATTTTTTTTCCCATGGGACCATAAACTAGAGACAGATTGATGCTTGAGAGAGAGAGAGAGAGAGAGAGAGAGAGAATATTCATTAACAACAAAGGACTTCGATAAAGAAAATAAAGCAGCAACGAAACACCACCCCCAATAATTCCAACAAGAAGCAGGGCACACCACTAACCTGGTCATCAGGGGGACAATAACTACCATCTAGAAACTTCCGACAACAACCAAAAGCCTCCGGTGATAACCATACAAGAAAATCATCCAGCCATGAGGCAGCTGGCTTGGCTATGTAAGTTGATTCAGCTATTGAAGATGCCCTTGAAATCTGCACAAGAACAAAATATAAGTCGCCCCATTTACTGGTTGAATTACGAAAAGATGAGTGTAAGTGCAACTAATTAGTAATTACAGTTGCTGCCTAACCCTCAAGAGATGCTAAAGAAAGAACTAATGCGTACAAGTCCTAGGCCATCAATCTCTTTTGTACATTTAGACAAAAAGGAACAATCCGTGAGGAACGAGGACTAAGAGAACAAAATGCAGTAAGAAAGGACGAAAGAGAGAAGCAAAAAAGTTGAAGATGTTGGAATTTGTTCCACATCGGTTAATTATCACCTCGAAAACTAGTATATGAGCTTGGGCGACCTCTCCACTCATTGCCAATTGGTTTTGAGTTGTATGCTTTAACATGGTATCAGAGCTAGGTTTTCGGAGGCTTTTCCCCTTTATTTGTGGCATAGTTGCACTTTGTTCCGTCGTAATCTGGATGTTCTGGATCCTTTGTTGAACTCTCCACGTGCGAATCAAGGGTCGCACGTGCAGGGGAGTGTTGGAATTCGTCCCACATCGAAAACTAGTATATGAGCCTGGGCGGGCCTCTCCACTCATTGCCAATTGGTTTTGCGTTGGATGCTTTAAGAGAAGAATTGTATCATTGCTCTGTGACTCTGTCTATTGATATATCGAAAAGGGAAATGAAAATACAATTGACTTTCAAATGCAGATTTTCAAGGTCGATGCCAGAGACAAAATGGCTAACACATATTCTGGAGCTACAAAGCTTTTTCGGAAACTGCATAATGACTATCATTTTGGTTTTCCCCTTTCAGAATGAATTTCAAATCAACGTTTATGCTTCTTTATTCTTTCTCGATGCATTTGTGACAATTGTTTTACATTTCAATGTTTCACTTCTTAAACAAATTTTGGCGCCTCAACTCCCATCAATAGCGACAATAACTTTCAACTTTGTTTTCACAATCAAATGTGAAAATCCTCAACAAGCCATGCAGGAATGTTGGAGAAGTGCAAGAGTCAATACAAGCTTGGCAAGTTGAAAAAGGTTTCCCTTACGGTGCTGACCTGTAAAATGAACTTTTAAGTACTCTACAAATTCCATACACTACATGTTAGGTTCTGCATATTTATAGAGACACTGAAGCATGTTACAGAACACTTGAGATGCTAAAGAAAAAAATTCTACAAGCCATACCTCGTTCAAAAGGGAGTTTGACTCACACTGGCTGATGGAACATAACTGATTTGTATGCCTTGATTCCGAGCTGGGTAACAGTTAAACAAATTAGACCAGATAACTGACTAAACCTGAATTTAGATTTTTATGGATAGGAAAGAAGCACAACATTGAATACCCATCACCAACAAAAATAGTGAGGAAATATGTACGATTGCTTTCTTCCCATTACGGGTTCACTAATTTAAAGGTAAAACTAGCCAAAAACTATACGATCACGTGCTTGGGAGGGGTTAGGAGCTTGACGTGGTTTAGCAGGTCTTAAATAGGGGCGTCACAGTGCTAGGGTGGGCTTATGAGCTGGATGTGATTTAGCAGGTTTTAAAGAGGGGCGTCACGCTGCTTGGGTGAGCTTGACGTGGTTTAGCAGGAATTCAGGGGCCAATTGTGGTGATCAAGACCAAAAGCAGAGACTTCTTGAGCTAAAGGCCAAGATGGATGGTGTGAGGTGGTATTTACAATTTCATGACCCTATGTTGTGAGCTTAACTACATAATTCTATGCCCTTTGAAGTCGTACTGGTGCAACTTAAAGCAGACAATACTGTACAAAGAAAACAGAATTGCCACATGTAAGGTAATGATTTCGCAAAGAAAAAAGGACAAATGCAAACTAACATGGCAGTAGTATGACAAATAAACTGTTACCTGTAATTGTAGTCCTTAACAACAAAATATACTGGTGGTCCTACTCTCAGGTACTCTGACACATTATTGAAATACCCCTGCAGAAAATAAAACTTTATCCCGAAAACATAGCAAAATCATGAAACAGAGCAGTCAGATCTAAAAAGGTAAACCTGAAGATAGGAGTCTCGAGGAAGAGCAATCTGCTGCTCCAATCCAGGTTCAATCCTCGTGCATAACGCCTGTAAAGGAAAAAGAACATGCAAAATGTAACTCAAAATGATACATAGACTGAATAACCAGAACATAGAACTTAACAAAGAGAAAGAAATCTGGCTTACAATGCTTGCCAAAGCAAATCCAGCAAAGACAGCAATAACAGCAACTTTGACTCCCCAGAGGCCAAGGACGCGCGCATGAACTTCCTACAAGACTAAAAAATAAGCCCGAACGTTTAAGAAGAATTTAAGAAAATTGAGAGTACACATTTCGTTGTCCAATTGCATCTGGCAAATATATCCTGCTTGAAACTATGAAGAAAAGATAGTATCATCAGATTCGATAAATGTGCGGTGCCTCATCGTAACTTTGATGGAACTGACCAAATTCACGCTGGATGCCGTTTTAGCCCAGTAAAATATTAGTGAACAATCAACATGCTAGTTTTAAATAACCACCCACAATTGCATGTTCTCCTTCACCTTCCTCCCTTTTTAAATGCAAAAATTAAAGCAAAGATAAGACGTAAAACCACCGGCCCCAAAACCACTGCCTTGACACTATTGGATTAAGTCAGTGATAATACGTTTTTTTTAACTGATCATGTTGGTGCTATCACAATTTAGAAATTTAGATACTTCCAATATAGTACCGGTTAGTCCTTAAGATGATAGCTCCTTGCACTCTGCCAGGCAGGAAATTAAAATATGCTAGTCCCACACCATACTTCTTAGGCTTGAGACACCAACTTGCCATATCCCATGATTCAACTTTGGTGCCGTACCCATTTCCTAATACCATAATCATTGGGAGAATTGATTAATGGAGGAATTTTGATATTAACCTATTTGGTTCAAGTCTCTCTGTCTGCTTTGCATTGTGCCCCCTTCCAAATCAGACATGCAACTTCCTTCCATCCATATCAAGTAGGTACGTCAAACAAAGATTAAAAACGGGCTTCATTTCCTAACAATTTTAGCTTTTACGACAAATTGTCATCTCGCAACTGCCACTAGATTCAGTAGAAGCATCAAGGGAAGGGACCAAGCTCAAAGTTGTTACCTAGGCATCCAAACAGATGTTTGAAGTACCATCTAATCACTCATCCAGGTTAGACGATTTCGTAGTTCAACAACATAAGCCGTGGTTAATCCATCAAATATCATAGTTCAATACTTAGTACTTACAATCTTATCCGGGTTATTTACCTAGACACCCCCTAAACTATTTCGCTTGTCGTGAAACACCCCCTAAACTTCCAAAAAATTTACCCCAAGACCCCTTCCTTAGCCTTCCGTCTCCAAAACTCAAGGTACGGGGTCATGTTTTGATGATCCAAACCGTTCAAGTTGTTTAAAATATGTTTTTAAGGGTACTCGCGAGAAATTGGCAAAAAAAAGATTGGTAAGTGCTTGATCCAAACAAATATGTATTTATGAAAAACTCTTTGGATCAAGCACTTTCCAGTCATTTTTTTAGCTAATTTCTAGACAATACCCTTAAAAACATGTTTTAAACAACTTGAACGGTTTGGATTATCAAAGCATGACATCGAACCTTGAGTTTTGGAGGCGGAAGGCTGAGGAAGGGGTCTTGGGGTAAAATTTTTGGAAGTTAGGTGTCGTTGCAGGAAAATTAGTTTAGGGGGTGTCTCACGAAAACTGAAACAGTTTAGGGGGTGTCTAGGTAAATAACCCATATATATCTTATCCATATGGATTTATATGAATTACGCAAATTGTGTTTGTTCGCCCCCCATACATCTGTACTTTTCCGATTGGCTCTCCTTGTCCCCTCTTGATTTAGTCATCTTTCTTCTTCTCCGAATTTTTTTTGATTTAGCTGAGTGAGTTCGATGCTCATAATGCTCCTACCCCACAGAGGCGCTCTCTCTCACACACACACAAAACCACAGTTGCACAACACCACCAGTCTCGGTTGTTAACTATTTCGGAGACTCGGTTGTTAACTATTTCTGAGACTAAAGTTTGCCAGATCTCTAACACAACCAAAGATCATGAACCGACCCTCACATATTTGATAAGCCCCAAATGTTGTATATATTCGGGCTTATCTCGCTCGTCTTGATCACACACATGTGCATTTTGTGCTTTTATATGATTGATTCTGCGCGAGTTGTGTTTTTGATGAGTGTTAAAGCATCCAACTCAAAACCAATTGGCAATGAGTGGAGAGGCCGCCCAAGCTCATATACTAGTCTTGGAGGTATTAATTAACCAATGTGGGACAAGCTCTAACACTCCCCCACACGTGCAACCCCTGACCCGCACGTGGAGAGATAAACAACGGATCCTTAACATTGGAATCATAACGAAACATGATGCACTTATGGCACAAACAACGGGGAAATAACCAAGAGTGTCTTGTCCAAAATCCTCCGAAAGCCTAGCTCTGAAAGAACAGGTCCAGATCGAGTCTTTAAGACTCAAAATCACAAAGACGAGCCACAACAGAGGTCGTCGAGCGTTGTAGATGGTCCGATGATGGTTGCCGGAGTCCAACGATGGTCGCCTGAGTCCGACGATGACTGACAGGTAGTTTATGGTTCAAAACAAGATCGGTTTGGGTTTCTCAAGGTCGTAATAGGGTCGATTTGGTTCGAATAGGGTCGATTTGGGTTGATTGGGTGGCTGATGGTGGCTGGCAGTGGTTGATTTAGGGTTTGATAGGGTGGCTGATGATTTAGGGTTTGATACCCTGGCTGGCGTTGGTTTTTTTTTTTTTGTGTGTGGCTAGGGTAGTGACTGGGCTATGGAGGATGAAGAACCTTGCTCTGATACCATGTTAAAGCATCCAACTCAAAACCAATTGGCAATGAGTGGAGAGGCCGCCCAAGCTCATATACTAGTCTTGGAGGTATTAATTAACCAATGTGGGATAAGCTCTAACAATGAGTTTCAGAAAATCGGAGCTAAAAGGGTGTGTCCAAAGCTCCAAATAATCACCGTTTGTATCTGGATGTACCCAAAGTCCCGGAACACCGTAGAGGACAATCATCGAAGCTTATAAGTCGATTCAAGGAGCTTTGGAAGGTGCAAGGAAGGCCCGGAACAAAGGAACAAGAAATCTGGAGCTATGAGCCTCGATGAAATCTGACACACTGATAGTAAAAGGCTCATTTCTTTCAACATACAAAGGCCATGAAGATGAGGCCAATTGGGTTTGAAAGTAGACTCATAGAGCTTTCCAACGGTTCAAGAAACACCGCATTCCGAGTTCGGATGAAGCCAGGGCGTGCCCACGAAGTTGGTTCAAAAATCTGCCTAAAGGCATTGGTATCGATACCCCACTAATTGGTATCGATACCAAAGTGCCAGTTTGTGCCAGAAAAAATCCAGCGCATCGGGTATCGATACCCCACTACTTGGTATCGATGCCAAAGAGCTACGTGGGAAGACATGAAGGTTGGTATCGATACCCAGACCCTTGGTATCGGTACCAAGTGGTCCGGCCAGCTATTTGGAGCAGCTTTATGACTTACTACTTATGAAAATTTTCACCTTTTTGGATATTTTGTTATTTTTAGGATATTTTGTAAAGGGAGAGAGGGTGGTGTATATATCTATCTCTCCCTCTTTCTCTCCTATGACTTCTTCCTCCCTAATTTAGTTTAGTTTAGCTTTAAGTCAAATTTCCTCCATAGTTGTAAGCTTTCTCTCTCTCTTCAAGAACTCTAGTATGCTTTCATGTTTGTTAATTTTCTGATGTTTTAATGTTGTAGCTACTACTTAGATCTCTATATAAATCAAGTTTATTTTCACATTTGTCATGTTCTTCATTTCCTTTAACTTTCTAGTCTTCTTTCTTACTATGGTGTGTGGGTAGCTTAAATAGGCTAAGTCATGGGGTGATTAACACTCCATGACTCGGGTTTAATCCGTTCCTCACGATAAAAAGGCATACACCGTTTGTTTATCAAAAATCTAGATTCAATTTTATGTATCAAAATTTAGGTTTGTTAACCTCATTGATCTCACGTGGCCAACGGTTGATTCGCCTTGGTACGTGTGATGCTTTGGGCGATGTCAATCTAGATGTTTGTATAAATGGCACAAGAATCCTAATCTTTGTGAAACACAATTTCTAGTTAATGGTTTTAAACTCTAAATCTTCCGTTCGGGATCATCTAACGATGTTCCGAGCCGGTTATCGAGAGAGGATCGGATTAGCCTTGGTTGTGGTTTGTTGAAATCCCCTAGACTTGGCCTTGCTTTTAATTAGCTTTTTAATCTTCCGAGTCGTTCTCGAAGTCGAGAGAATTCCACCCCAAATCACAATTCAAAGTTTGCCGCTTTAGGGCTAAAAACCCTCACGCGCAAGACAATTTTCACGCTCGGTACGTTCGGTCCCTGTGGATTCGATCCGGTCTTACCGGTATTATGCTATCTCCGACTTAAGCCCTACGCTTCGTGAAAGCCTTCTTGTTAGAATAGTTATGTTTAGAATAGTTTATGTGTTTGTCCCACATCGCCTAATTATGATATGTAATGTGGTGAGCAATAATATAAATAAAACTTTCACGTGTTAGGGTTAATGAACACCCTATACACTTCTCTCTCTTCTCTCTAAATAACATGGTATCAGAGCAGGATACTAACCCACCTTAGATTAATCAAACCCTACCACGTTTCTTCCATACAGCCACGTCATCATCATCCTCATTAACCATCTGTAACCCTAAACCACCATAGCCTCATCATCGTTAACCATAGCCGCCACTAAACCACCATAGCCTCATCATCGCCACAAACCCTATCGTCAACCAAATCCCTAAACGAGACCTACCCGGTTACGTAAAAAACTCTGAAAACTCTTTTCGAAGCCAACCCAGTGGATTTCAAAGCCTTTAAACCCTAAAACGAACCCAATCTGACCTTCTAATCCCAAGATTGACCCCAATCGAACCCTACGAGCCCTAATCGAACCACAATCGTACCTGAAAACCCCTGTTCCGACCTCGAAACTCTTCGTCGGCCATCATCTACCACCGACGACCTCTTGTCAGCCAGCGTTTATCTCCGACGAGCCCTCGTCAGCCGTCGTTTGTCTCCGGCGAGTCTTCTACGACCACCATATGAGCCATCGTCGTTTGTCTCCGTCGTTTGTCTCTGCTCTACTTTCACGACAACTTCTGATCGACGAGAGACTCTACATGCTGTTTGGAATAGTCTCTCACACGTTTTACAGTGGTTGCCGATCCTAAGGTGATTTCAGAACTTACCCAGTGGATTTCGGATCTTGACACGGTCGATTTTCACATCTCTCTGCTTCTATTTTATGGAATCTCTGGTTGGGAGCTCTCTTGTCATCTGCTTCGATCTGATGTGTTACATACTCATGGCTGGTTACTGCTATTGAGGTATGTTGGCATTCGCTACTTCTTATTTGGCGATTTATTGGGTATTTTATCTCTGTTAGTTGGTGATTACTCAGTTGGTTGGCTGATTTGCTAAGTGGTTGTTGATTTCTTCTATTGGATTATGGTGGATTGATTTCTAGGGGGACAGTAACAAATTGATCTGATTGTTCTGCTAGTTGACTCAGTTGATCTCATTTATCCGCCATGACATCTGAGTCGAGTTCTGTTTCTAGTACTGTTTCTACTACTGTTGGTTCGTCTTCTCAATATTGTAACAGGAGGCCTATTACATCCACCATTTTGAATGATACAAACTATGCTATTTGGGCCAAGGCGGTTGAAGTCTTTTATGAGGGTGAGTCAACCTCACAATGGCTCACTGATGATCCTCCTGCGGCAACTAGTCCAGCATATGCTGCATGGAAATCTGCGGATGCCCGCATTCGCTCCGATTTATGGAATGTTATGGAGCCCCAAATTAGTGGTCCTCTAATGTTTTTACCCACAGCCAAGCTTGTATGGCGACAGGCACAGGAGATGTTTTCTGGGGTTAACAATCTTCGTCGAACATATGATCTTCATCAGGAATTTTTCTCTCTATCCATGGGTGAGCAATCTTTGGAAACTCATTATGCTAAGTTTTGTGGTCTTTGCGAGCAGATCAAGATTGCTCAACCCATTTCCGATGATATTCAAGTTATGGAGCGCCAGCGACAGTCTCTGTTTGTTGCTCGATTTCTGTCCAGTTTGCCTTCGCCTACCTATGATTCAGACCGTTCGCAGATTTTGGGAGAACGGACAATACCAGCTCTCAGTGAGGTTTTCAGTCGTCTTCGTCAGGCCACGATTTCTGACAATGGTTCTCTGACTGCTTCTCAGTTATCCTCTGACCGATCAGCTTTAGTCTCTACGGTGTCTCGTGGTGGTTATCCTCGTGGTGGCTCAACATCAGAGGGAGGTAGTCGTATTGGATCCGGTCGTGATTTAGGCCGTGGGGGTTTTAGTCGTGGTGGTTCTAGTCGTGATTCTGGCCGGGGAGGTCATGCACCTGGAGGAGGTGGTCGAGGCCGTGGGAAAGTACCTCGACACTGCACGTGGTGCAAAGCTGATAATCATACTATTGACTATTGTTGGGATCTCCATGGTCGCCCCACTGCCCACC